>PVLC010007094.1:0-65308 GCA_004027655.1 Graphiurus murinus | reverse complement strand
TACACACACACACACACACACACACACACACACACACACACGTAAAAATGAAAGTTCCATGCCAGGCATGGTGGCACACGCTTGTAATCCCAGTACTTGGGAGGCTGAGACAGGAGGAACCGGGTTCGCTTCACGCCAGTCTCAGCTACTTAATGAGGCCCTCCACAACTTAGTGAGACTCTTTCAAAATAAAGAATAAAAAATAGGACTGGGGGTGTAGTTTGGAGGTAGAATACCCCTGGGTTCAATCCCCAGTACTGCCCAAAGAAAAGAAAGAAAAAAAAAAGTTTCAAGGTGGACATGGTGGTACATGCTTCTAATCCAGTATTTGGGAGGCTGAGACTGGAGGATCACAGGTTTGCTGCCAGCCTTAGCTACTTAAGCCCGCTGCAACTTAGTGAGACTCTGTTTCAAAATAAATACAACATAAGGGATAGGATGGTGGGGTTAAAGCTCAGAAAGTAGAATGCCCCTGGGTTCAATCCTCTGTACAACAACGGGGGGCGGGGTGTCCATGACAACTCTAAAATTCCTAACAAGATCGATCCAGGTGCCCAATCAAAAACATTAACAGTGATAGCTTTCAAATAGTACAGTCCCCAGACTTCCTCTTAATTAACCAAGAACTATTTTACGTCACATCTTCCTTTGGGCTACAAATAAGTTTAGGGGGGAAAAAACTGGGTGTTTTTTCATTTCCCACGGTGGAGACAAGAACCCTCTTTGAGCTCTGTTCCCTACTGTAAGTGGAGGAAGCGAAAGTCATTTGGTATTCACTCAACAAATACTGCTGTGGTGTCTCTAAGCACATCTTGGCCTACACCAATGTGGAGACAGATGTGAAAGTGTATTAACCTCCGACTACCTGGTGTGGAGCAGGTTATCCCATTTAATTCTAAAAGCCTCCTGGCCTGTTGTTTTCAGCCTGTCTTACTGAGCTCCTCCAGCTTACAGCACTTCCCTGTCCCCAGGAAGGGTGGTATGGCATGTGCCCTGCTCTCACTATAGGTGACTCCGTACATCAACTGCAGAAGTCCTACACAAATCCTGAGGATGCTCACCAGCAAAAGACTGGACTGGGACCTTTCTTCCCCTACAACAATTAGGTGTGTCCTTTCAAAATACCAATGATGTATGCCTATGATCCCAGTATTTAGGAGGTTGCGACAGCAGGTTCAAGGCCAGCCTCAGCAAGTTAGCAAGATTTTCAGCAACTCAGTGAGAAAATAAAAGGACTTGGGGTATGGCTCAAAAGCAGAATGCTGCTGGGCTTGGTGGCGCACACTTATAATCCCAAGTAATTGGGAGGTTGAGACAGGAGGATCCAGATTCTTAGCCAGCCTCAGCTACTTAATGAAGCCCTCCGCAACTTAGTGAGACCCTGTTTCCAAATAAAGAATAAAAAGCTGAGTGTGGTGGTGCATGCTTGTAATCCCAGTACTTGGGAGGCTGAGACAGGAGGATCACACGTTCACAGTCAGCCTCAGCTATTTAGTGAAGCCCTCTGCAATTTAGTGAAACCCTGTTACAAAATGAAAAAATAAAGTAAGATAGGGCTGAAGGTGTAGCTTGGAGATAGAATGCCCCTGGGTTTAATCCCTAGTATCACAAAACAAATCCTCTCACTTCAAAGTTCACCACATATAGCAGGGAAAAGTCAGGAAACACCTGGTACCCTCTCCCAGCCCCCTGGTGATGCCAGTAGAATACAGCAAACGCTTCTGAAGCCCAAGGGGCCTTCCAGAAGCAGGCTGCTGCAGCACAAGATCCACCTCAAAGGACAACCCAGGGCTCTGCCTAGAGTTGGAGTCTCCTCCCATAGGCAAAATGTCCAGGACTTAAGATGCGCACAGTGCTATTAACCTGGCGCTCTGCTGAGAAATCAGAGAACTCAGTGGTAACATTACCCCTCCCCAACAAGGGAGAGCAAGTACACAATCACCTGATTAAAGATGCTCCAACTTTCCTAGACATGTTCCAAGTTTCTCACTGTGTCCCTCAGACGTGCTCTTTCAGCTACAGCCCTCTTTACACTGTCTTTTGAACTGCAGAATACCTGACACTGTTAAATTAGGAAAGACCAGAGATAGAGACGTAGCATCTCAAGAGCCTCTGCTATACCAAGAACACAGCAAGCAAGCCTGGGGGGCAAAAGAGAAGGGCAGTGGCCAAACCTGCCTTGTTGTATAGAATCTACCACCACAGCAATGGGATTAATCCACCTAGGAGGACACAGCCCTCATGACCTAAATACCTACTAAAAGTCCCTAGCCTCTTAACAACATGGTATGGGAGATCAGCTTTCCAACACACTAACTTTAGGCAACACACTCACACCACAGCCCACAACTGGAATTTCTTTGCTTCTCTATTCTCTCTGGAATATGATTTCCCACACCACGCAACTGGGCTGAACCAATGTCCTTTCCATCACGGTGCCTATGGCACACATGTTGATAAATACATGGGCAATCTTCCTAGAGGTCACACAATTCTCAGGGCTAAAAAGGGATCTCTTTAAATTCACACTCCAAAATTCTCGGCCCATTCAACAAAGTTTGAAGACACAATTGCTCTATTTTGCTTATCAAGACAGTATGGTAGCTCTTGGCATGGTGGCACACAACTATAATCCCCAGTACTGGGTGCGAGTGGGGGTGGGGTGGGGGAGCCGCTGAGGCAGGAGGATGACAAATTTCAGACCAGCCTAGGTCACTTAGCAAGACCCTGTCCCAAAATAAAAAATAAAAAGGGCTGAGGGTGTAGCTAAGTGGTAAAGCGACCCTGGATTCAATACCCAGTAAAGGGGGTGAAGGGGGAGAAGCTGGGCAAGAAGGTGCATGCCTGTAATCCCAGTACTTGGGAGGCTGAGACAGGATCACAGGTCCGAGGAAGCCTCAGCAAGTTAGAGAAGACCCAGTTTCAAAATAAAAAAGGAAAATAGGACTGGGAAGTATAGCTCAGAAGTAGAATACTCCTGGGTTCAATCCCCAGTAACAAATAAAAACAAGTACACTGTGGTAGTTCTGTGTTCTACTCAAGGTTAATAGAAACCATCTGCAGAGTCCCCCCTCCCCCGCCCCACCCCAGGGTGTTGCTGGGGATTGAACCCAGGGATGTTCTGAGCTCCATCCCCAGCCCTATTTTATTTGGAAACAAGGTCTTGCTGAGTTGCTGAGAGCCTAAATCATTGGGTCTGGATTCAAACTTTCAATCCTCCTGTCTCAACATCTGAAGCCCTGGGATTACAGGCACACACACCAGGAGCTCCATCTCTTAGGTAAAGATGGTCCTGTGTGCCTCAGTTTTCTCATCAACAAAATGGGGGTGATAAAAATGACCTATCTTCAAGCGTTTGCAGTGAGAACTACATGGGCTCATATATGTAAGGAAATGACAAGACTAGATGAACACAGAAGGAGAGGACGCATCTGACTACTAAGCAAGGAGAATGCCTCCCCATGAAGAGACAGTGCCTGGAGAAAACAAATGAGGAAACAGCAGAGACAAACTGTCGTTGCTGTGGTAATAGCTGCCTCCCACATACTGCCTGCCAGGGCCCCAAAGACACGAGGTCAGCAAAGAGAGAGGGTGAGAAATGACCTTCGTTCCAAGTGCTGAACTGAATCACAGATCCCCATGCAGGGTAAATGCAGGCAGTCAGCAAGGAGGCACTTTGCCCTAATTATCCAGATCTGGACAGTAATGATTAGTCTTTGCTTCGGCTAGAGGCACAGGATAGTGGGTGCAAAGAAAACCATAGTCCACCCTGTCATTTAAGCCATACAGATCTACCTTTCGCATGCCTCAAGAGGTGAGCCCAAACTTCCAGTGCACCTTGGTCAGTCGCACAGGAACAACTTACACCACAGAGCTGCACCAACAACCCACCTCCACACATACTTACAGACCCTTCCTCCTCTCAAGGCAAACGACTCCCATCATTAAGCCTTCCAGACTCGCTATTTCCGTGACTCTACCCAACAGGCAACACCATCACTCTGCCCCACTCCCAAACTCAAGCAGGACTTGCTGCACCTTTAGGTCTCCACAGAGGGGTCTGCCCGGTGCCTAAAGTCACTATTCACATGCAGACTCAAGTGGCAGGCAAGAGTCATTCATCAGTGAAAGAACCTGCTCCCCAGAAACCGGAGCCAACAGAAAGGACTTTTGTATAACACGAAAACAGAACCATATTAAGTAGTAATCTGACAAGCCATTAGAAATTCTAAGACAACAGTACTTGGGAGGCTGAAACCAGAGGATCAGGGTTCGCAGCCAGCCTCAGCTACTTAGTGAGGCCCTCTGCAACTTAGTAAGACCCTGTTTCAAAATAAATAATAAAAATTAGGGCTGGAGATGCAGCTTGGAGGTAGAATGCCCCTAGGTTCCATACCCAGTACCACAATTAAATAAATAAATAAATAAATAAATAAATAAATAAATAAATAAATAAATAAATAAATAAATATTCCAAGACAGGGAGAGAGGGGAAGCCCATAAAAAAAAATCTCATGAGCAAGACCAGTCGGATGAAGCCAGGCTTGGTGGCGCACGCTTGTAATCCCAGCATTTGGGAGGCTGAGACTGCATGATCCAGGTTTGTGGCCAGCCTCAACTGCTTAGTGAGGCCCTCCACAACTGAGTGACACCCCGCTTCAAAATAAAGGATAAAAAATAGGGTTGGGGTTGTAGCTCAGAAATAGAATGCCCCCAGGATCCATCGCCAGTACCAAAAAAAAGTCGGATGTTGTATTTATTCGAGCAGCTTCTTTCATTCTGCAGAGCCCCCATGGCCAGGCTCTGTTGCAAGGTGCGGAACCAGAGGTGAGGACAGACAGTGTCATGGGTACCAAAGAGAGGACAGAGACCGTCTCTGCGGGCTCTCTGAGATGTAAAGGGATGCGCCAGGGATCCTGCTGCACAGAAGAACCTGCCCGTGAACGTTAGAGCAGCAAGTGCCGCCCTCCAGAAAACAAAACATGTGCTTCACTTGTAAGAACCACAGGCACAATCAGAAATGCCCCGGGAGCACGATGCTGTACCCCTGAGACAGCGGTCCCATGGGCCCTCACTTTCACCTTGGTGACTACGTTATCCCAGAAAACACTTAAGCTCAAGGTGAGGGACGCACACCTTTTCCTTATAGTAACAAAGGAAAGCACATCCACCAGCCAGCACTGGGAGGCAGGCCCATGCCTTTACCCTTACCCCCAAAACTCAGCCGTAACCAATCAACTGGATGAAAAGTAAAGGCATATTCTCCTAAGGGGACAGAAGAACAACCCACTACAGTAACAAAGTAGTCACAGATCTGCTTGGGAGAGCTACCTGAAAAGGTAACGCAGGAAGCCCTAATACCTGACGACTCAGACCAGGACTCCAGCAGCTAGTGCACTTTGCTCAAGAAAAAAGTTGCTCCCTCTTACCTATTGTTTGGTTTACAGCAGAGAGAAAGAATTCATTTTATAATAAAAGGAATACAACCACTGTCAGAGAGGAGATTATGTACCAGGTTACATGATTTCCAGGGCCACAGGCGCATGTGGCACAAACATGCAGTGAGTGTGGCTGGGGTCCACCATGGTCCCCCCAACCCCCACCCCACACACACCAACTGCTGGCCCAAAAGGAGTATCCTTTTGCCATCTGGCCACAGGAAGCACCTGAAAGAATGATCTACATCTGATATACACCTTTTGGAAACAAACATGGTAAGAGTAGAAAAACCCAAGCTTCATAGATCTGGAGTCTTGGATTCGAATCCTGCTTAATCGGCTATGAAGTAGGTATGATAAAACCTCACAGGCATTTCAAGAAAACTGAGATAGATTTGGTAGCACTACATTATCTTGCTACTGGGGCACCTCTTACGGGTTTGATAGCTTCAAAGAAAGAATGCTTGCTTCAGTAGCACAAATACTAAAACTGGAACAATACATGGCCCCTGCATAAGGATGACAAATTCATGAAGCATTTCGTATTTACCAAGTGCTGTGTGCATGTATGTCACCATCGCTATGACGCACATGACAATACAAGACTATAATGCATCAATAAAGGTATTAGAAGAATTGCCAATACTCATAGGCCTTATTGTGGAGTAAATTATCTATAGGTCAAATGCTTCTTCATTAGTTTTGGGATAGGACTTAGTCATAGAATCTAGCACCTTATTTTCTTTTTTAAATGCCTAACAAACCTCAATGAAAAGCAGAAGATTGTGGTCAAGATAAGGGGAGGACTACCCTACCAGTTCTATTTCCTGGTAGTATGTTTTTCTCTTCTCACTCGCTCTCATTCAACAGAAGGAACTTATACTTCTAGCTAAGATGAGTAACAGAGACAAGATTTACCTTTTGCCTGCTTCAAAGACTAAAAACCCACACAAGACCATGGACATCAAAGAGCAAAGAACTGTTATGCCCGAAAGACAGAAACAAGGGTTCTCCTCCAGCTTACTGCTTTCAGAGATGACTTTCCAGGCTGCCACACATAAGGGAAAAGACAAGCATACTCTAGAGAAATCCATGCGTTAAGGAGGAAGAGCTGGGAGGGTTCGTGAAAGGCAAAGGAAGGAACATGGACGGTAGGGTGCTGTGAAGGCTGGCACTACACAGAGAACGCAGGAACCTGCTGAGGGTGCTCTGCAAGGCTTCAACTGAGGATTAGCGAGCACAGGAGCATTAGGAAACTATCCCAGGGAAAGTACTACCATAAAGAATCAGAGAGAACGGACCCTGAATCCTTCAGGAGGGCCCAAACAGTGCCCATTCCTGCTAGCCAAAGTGTAAGTTGTAGGACAACAGCTGATATATTCTGAACACTGCAGAAAATCTACAGCCAGCTGCTCTGGCCTTACCAAACAACGCTTAAAAGCAAGACACATGCTGGGCAATGTCCCACATCTGAAATCCCAGGTACACACAAGGCTGAAGGAGGATGGAAAGTTGGAGGCCAAGCGAGGAGTGGTGGCTCACGCTTGTACTCCCAGTACTTAAGAGGCTAAGACAGTAGGATCCGCAGGTTCAAAGCCAGTCTCAGCAACTTAGTGAGGCTGTCAGCAACTTAGTGAGACCCTGTTTCCAAATAATAAAATGGTCTGGGGGTGTAGCTCAGAGGTAGAATGCCTGAGTTCAATTCCCAGTACCACAAAAAGAAAAAAGAAAAATAAAGAGGCCAGCCTGGGCAACTTAGCATGCTCTTATCACAAGATAAAAGGGGTTGGTAGGTAGCTCAGAGGTAAAATACAGTTTGATCTCCAGTAATAATGGGGGCGATGGGGAATGGCAGCGGCAATAGTTTTTCCCTACTCAGATCCCAAAACAATGCTTAAGTATACAGAAATACAAATATATCCAGAACTCAACCAAGGAAAATGTATAATGCCTATCAATCAAAAGTTACTAGGCATGCAAAGGAACAGGAAAGTATAACCTCAAATGTGGAGAAGAAACCAAATCAAACTTACAAACACAAATGATGAATTTAGTACATAAAAATACTGAAACATCTATCCTAACTGTATTCTACACATCAAGAAGGCAAAGCAAAGATTAAGTCTATTAGAACAAATTGAAGAATATCAAAAGACCTAAATGTAACTTGTAAATAATAAAAATTTCTAAAATGGAAGAAAAATAAACTCAGTGGGATTTAACTGATTTGGGGTATGCACTATATGAAGTGAAACATACAAAGAAAAAAGAATGGAAAACATCATTGAGCTATGAAGCAACTTCAAGCAGACTAATATCCATGTAAATAAAGTCCTCAGAGGAGGAAGGTACACACAAGAGATTAGATCTAAAGACTAATCATAATAAACTCAATGAACACAAAACTCAAGAAACAAAGAAAGGCTATAACGAGATGTATTGTATCAAATAGCTCACAATCACTTACTGTAAAAGGAGTTGAGTTTGTAGAGTGGGGAAAAAGATATTTGGTAGGATTTAAAGAATGACAGTATAATCCCCTGTCAGGAACAATGTAAACCAGAAGACAATGAAGCAGGGCCATTATTTTTTCTAGAATTCTATACCCAGCAAAATGATCTTTTAAAACAGATGACTTTCCTTTACAAAAAAAAACAAAACAAAAAAAAAAAAAAAAAACATTTCATTTGACTGTACAATTGTCAAATTGAAAAGGGTTTCTTAATGAGGGTCAAATGAAAACCTTTTCACACATAAAGGCTCAAAGATTCATCCATCACCAGAAATCTGTATTAGAAATATTAAAATCCAAGCTGGGCATGGTAGCACATGCTTGTAATTCCAATATTTGAGAGGCTGAGACAGGAAGATCACAGATTCATGGCCAGCCTCAGCTACTTAGTGAAGCCCTCCACAACTTAGCGAGACCCTGTTTCAAAATAAAAATAGGGCTAAGGGAGCCGGGCGTGGTGGCGCACGCTTGTAATCCCAGCATTCGGGAGGCTGAGACCAGAGGATCTGGGTTCGCAGCCAGCCTCAGCTACCTAGTGAGGCACTCCGCAACTTAGTGAGACTCGGTTTCAAAATAAAGAATAAAAAAATAGGGCTGGGGGTATAGCTCGGAGGTAGAATGCCCCTGAGTTCAACCCCCAGTACCGCAAAAAAAAAAAAAAAAATAGGGCTAAGGGTATAACTCAGAGGTAGAATGCCCCAGGGTTCACTCCCCAGTTTGGGGGGGGGGGGGTGTTCAAGTCCTTCAAATAATGATACCAGAGGGATATCTACAGCAAATAAACCAGAGCACCAGATACAGCAACTAGTAAGGAAAACAAAAAGGGCAAGTAGTGCCAAACACATCCATATTTACTTTCATGGTATTTACTTTCAGGATTATTTTCTGTACTCAAAGATACCACATAATATCCTATTTCACAATTTTTTCCCCTTCATTTATTCCTGTAAATACTTAGTATACTTCAGACATTATACATTTAAAATAGTAACTCAATAAAATTTATCTGTTTTGTAAAATATTCAAGGTTATGACAACAAAACATTCTGAAATAGCCTGGTCAGTAGAGGCTTCCGAGTTAACATAAATTTGTCTAAGCTATGTTTTGGTTAGATTTTTTTTTTTTAAGCAATAGTAGTGAACAGACTTAAAATTAAACAATAAGCCTGGCATGGTGGCACACGCTTGTAATCCCAGCATTTGGGAGGCTGAGACTGGAGGATCCAGGTTCGCGGAAAGCCTCAGCTACCTAGTGAGGCACTCCGCAACTTAGTGAGAGACCCTGTTTCAAAAGAAAGAATAAAAAATAGGGCTGGGGGTGTAGCTCGGAGGTAAAATGTCCCTGAGTTCAATCCCCAGTACTACATAAATAAATAAATAAATAAATAAATAAATAAATAAATAAATAAATAAATAAATAAATAAATAAAACGATACTACTAATGTACTGTTTTAAAGAGACACTGAAAAATTATTTGACTTTAAATGCTGGATTCTTAAGGATATGTACACTGAGTAACACCAACTTATAGCACTGTGTGCTGTCAAGCAACACTCTTTTGCATTTGGGCCTGTCTCCCTTCCAAACTTAGAGATAGCAAATTATTTCATAACAACAAAAACACAAAACAAGGAATAAAGAACACAGTAATACAGACAAACTGTGGGCGGAGTATCTGTTAAAAAGCCTGGGAGAATTCTCACCAACATGTATTCATAACCAAAAGCTAAACTGTACTCAGCCATGACATCATACAAATCCATTAACTCTTTAAATCAAAGATTCAATCTACTGGAGAACGACTGGCTGTGCTTGAAATCAGTAAGTATTATACTATGCTAATTCCAACAGAGAAATTTTTTTGTCCTATCCCCGCAAAGGCACAATCTGTTGAACTAGTTCCTTAGGAACTTTTGGGCTGGGGATGTTGCTCAGAGGTAACACACTTCCCTAGCACAAACAAGGCCCTGGGTTTGAATGCCAGCACCCTCCTCCAACACACACACACACACACACACACACACACACACACACACAGAGAGAGAGAGAAAGTTTAGAAACTCCTAAAGTTGGTGCATACAAAAAGCACTATATTCTTTTAAAGAATTATCAGACTGGTGTTCAGCATGACACACTAGGGGCCTCTCCCCAAGGTGAAGTGATGACTAACACGAATACCAGCGATGGAATCTGTTCGTCAACACCTTGTGTTCACAAACTCCAACCTTGCCCCACTCGTACCTTCTCCGTGCAAGCAAATACCAGGTCACACCAAGCTCCGTGGAAGAAACTCACACCACTCACCACAGGGTCCTTCCTGTGACTCAGTAACTTCAAAAGAGGGAAGAGACGCACCCACACTTTTCCATCTGCCTACAGATTGCTATGATGGGGCCACAACGGAGAAAAGATGTAAATCACAATTTACATAAATCAAAAACCCTCTAAAACAAGTCTGAGAAGTCTCCAGAGAACATGCACTCACACATAGCAATCGGTGTCACATATACTGATGGTGGCAAAACATGCTCTCTCACACCTAATGTCCATTGCATAGCTCTTCATTTTCTTCAAAACCTATTCAGTTCAGCCATCACAGGGTTTCTTCTGCTATAACATCTCTTATAGATGAGGGCTGAGGCACAGAGGCTTCACATAATCTGGCCAATGCACGAAAGTAAACATTAAGAGGCACTGAGAAGTCACATGTCAGCTCTAGTTAGTCCACACTCAACTATCTGGCAGTGCACAAAACTACCACTGTTCAATTTTTACTTCCACCCAAAAAAATATGAAGAGTTAATCCTAAACAGGCATGGTAGTAAGTGCCTGTAATCTCAGTACTTGGGAGGTTGAGACAGGAGGATCACAGGTTTGAGGCCAGCCTTAGCTTTTCAGTGAGGTCCTCAGCAACTGAGAACCTGTTTCAAAATAAAAACAAAATAGGGCTGGGAGCGTAGGATATATCTGGATTCAATCCCCAGTACAAAAAAAGTTAATTCTGCTATTTATTTGAGCAGCATTTCAAATGATGTCTTCTGGATCAAACACTTTGGAATTTCCATATATTAACACAAAACTACATCATCACCATTCTACATTAGACACACTGATCATCCTTACCTAGGAAGCCTCCCACCCAAAGAGTTTCTCATCCTCAGTCCACACAAGATTGACCCAAATCCATCTGTTCTATTTTCTGCAAACACCACGATCTTTCAGGGGAAACAAACATTTCAAAACAGCAAATGAGTGGAATGGGATGGGCAGTACAAGGGTATGGAGCTAGGCATGGCCACCAGCACATTCGGAAAGGGGTGATTAAAGCCTAAAGATCTATAATTCCATCATGAGCAACGAGAAACACACCGATATGGTTTTTTAAAAAGATAACCTCACCTACCACAATGATCAAAAGAAAACCATCACATAAAACTTTAAAAAAAAAAACCAGTCAGTCCTCAATATGAGTCAAGTGTTCCCCCAGCACAGACCTCTTCCAGTCTTCTTTGACTAGGCTGCCCTGTCCAAAGAGAGCAAAGAACATCTGAGAGCTGGGCGTTGTGGCACATGCTCGTAATCCCAGTACTTAGGAGGCTGAGACAAGAGGGTTACAGGTTTGCAGGCAGCCTCAGCTACTTAATGAGACCCTGTTTGAAAATAAAGAATAAACACAGGGCGGGGAGGGAGGGAAAGTAAGCTCAGAGGTAGTACCCCTGGATTCAATCCCCAGTTCTGCATTAAAATAAAAAATAACATCTGAGTACGGCTGGCTTCTCTTCACAAAGTGATTTCACATGATGACCTTAAACTGGCTAGGCAAAATGGTGCCTGTTTTGTGTTTTGAGCTCTCCCTACCACCCAACCCTGCAAATATAGAGAAACTCTAAGGAAAAGAATCAGAAACTCTAGAAAAATACAGAACGGTGAAGAATTGTTGATTTCACTGTTTTCTGTCTTTGAAAAACATCCCCAGGGTCAAGGAAAAGCAACAGCACAAGTATATATAAGAGCAACACACACAGAGGGATGGAGGTGGGGATTGTGCAGAAAAGGGGGGGAAAAAAAACACTATAAAAACAAGAATGCTTTAACTGAAGAGGTAAAACACATGTTCTAAGCATCATCAAAAAAAGGTAATCACTTCAACTGGTGGGTTGGAAAAAAGTCAACAACATAAATTCTGTCATTGTCTCCTTTCCTTCCTCTTTTCCTCTACTACAGACATAATACACATTAAGTGACGATCCTAAAACATGCATCTAAAAAGATGTGCACAGCAGGAATACAAGAACAGCTAGCAATTTATTTCATTCTTTAAAAAAGTAATTCCCCCAAAGTAATAAGTCAAGACCTCAGAATTTGAAGATTAATTTTTCTCCCAGAAATTCTAAATACCAAAATAGAATGCACAAAGTATCCTAAAACACACTCCATGATGTTTAGCGAACTTAAGATCCAAGAGGAAACAGGATCACATCAACCATCCATCCAATGCTTGAATCCACATTTCAAAATAATCACTTTAGGTACTCTGGGCTTGACTTCTGATCTTCAGAGACAGCATGCTGTCAACTTTTTAGAAAGGTACAACATACACAAGCCTCTGCACTGCGGTCAGCAGCACACGGAGCAAGCGCCAGGAATTCAGGGTCTAAGTCATCCACTTGGCCTTAGAACATAGGGTTCATACCAGATCCACTAAATACCAAAGATGGGCACAGCAAATGATTTCTTCAAAGCCCGAGAGACTATTAAGGGTATTTATTTTGTGGTCCAGGGGCATTCTGCCTCTAAGCTATATCCCTAGCACTTTATTCCATTTTCTCCTTGCACTAAGCCTTGAACCCGCAATTTGTCTCGGCCTCCCAAGTAGTGGGATTACATGCTTTCTCCACCAGGCCAAATTTGGAGATTTTTTATTTAAGACAAGAAGTTCACACCTCAACAATACCACCTTTATGAAGGCTCCAAAGGCCTCCTCCTTTACGCAGTAAAGACCCCCCCAAACCAGTCTCAAAATCCAGATGAGCCTGGTGTGGTGGCGCATGCTTGTAAATGCTAGTACTTGGGAGGCCGAGACTGGAGGATCCAGGTTCTCAGCCAGCCTTAGCTACTTAGTGAGGCCCTCCACAACTTAGTAGGAACCTTTTTCAAAATAAAGAGTAAAAAAAATAGGACTGGGAGTGTAGCTCGGAGGTACAATGCTCCTGACTTCAATCCCCAGTAGCACCACCCCCCCCCAAAAAAAAATCCAGGTGAACCTGTTCAACCCTAGTCCACCTATGTCCCCAGTGGGCTTCAACAGTATTGGTCAATTACCCCAAAAATATGCTGCAATCAATTTTTAATTCTATAAGACAAGATACATGACATGCTAATCATTACAGAAGATTTGCAATGCTTACGTTTTCCTTGAACTAATCCTAAAAATGTGTTTCTCTTTTCTACAGTCCTGGAGATTTCAAGTTAAAGGACTGCTCTGCACTCAGCTGTCAGACAATACAATGGGGCCTTGGGCAGAGGAAGCCACCAGCATCTGACTTCTGTCATCCAAGGAAGGCAATCAAGAGTTGGGGACACCACCCTCCAAGAAAATGAAGCCTACAAACACTGGACATGGCATTGATAATCTGATGGGATCCCAGCCAGAAATGAGGGTGACAGTTGGTCATATAGCCACAGAGTAGGTACTGCCATTTCCAACTAGTTTCACAGAATCCTGTTCCCCAGATGGAGTCTAACGCAGATACATGAACATCCATCCACCCATGTTGAAAGGCATGGATCGTATCACGCATTCCAATGTATTTACTGATGTGATTGTCCTACAAATCCTTGAACTCTCTTGTGCTGATTCATTTTTTCAAGCTATAGCAGGTAGGAGTGTTTCCTATGGAGATCTAAGAGACAATAGATTCATTGCTGAGACACTCAACCAAGTGTTTCTGAAAAGGGCAATGTACAAAGTCCTGAGAGGTTCACCTTACATGTGATTTTGTTAACCATACTAATAACCTAGCACATCTTCTAAGACACAGTGGTGAGGAATGAGAGAAATGAAGATGCTAGTCAATACAAACTCAGCATGTTGTGTGATAAACAGACCCTTCACAACAGAGGAAAATAAACTAAGAATTTGAGCTATGCACCTAAAATTTCAGACCCCAAAATCATCAAGTACACATAGCTAATCACCTTCCCTCTTAATTTTCCTCTATATTCAGTTCTTCATTAGAGTTGCACATCTAGATTATTTACCAAAATGTAGCTAAAGATCAAACCCTGGGAATTTTTCGTTTTTCTTTTCTCCCATCTCACAAACAAAAAAACCACCACGAAGATAGTAATCCAGTAAAACATCAATGATTAAGATGGAAAAAGAATGAAATATAAATTCTAGAGAGAGAAAAAGAAATAAGACATGAAACAGGACTCATACTAGCACAGGCGTTTTTAAACACCCATTGAAAACCATTATTATAAGGTCACTGCCACTGACCTTAAAACCACAAACTCACCTAAAACTACCATAGCCAACTTCCTTATCAAAGCATCTAACCCATATTAAGGAACATTATATAAAAATAATTGCTCATCAGTTTGAAAAAACAACCCTACAACTACCAACTCAGTTAAAGACTAATGTATTAAAAATGCATACAGTGTAATTTCTACTTTCCTAACAATGAAAAAATTTCAAAAACATAACATTTCCAAGTTCTGAAAAACATCTTTCTTCAGAAAATGGCAAAACACCATCTAGAACATCCTTAACATTACCACTGTGACTATTGATTAAAATGAACCTTTAAAACCAGTATTACAAAAGCTGGTAACTCTCTGGTTGATTCGCATGACAGAAAGATGTTTTTTATTCAATCCACAGCACTTTTTGTTTATTCACTTTTAATGATTACTGGACAATACTTAGAACACCAGAAATTCTGACTCCTCCACAAAAATCAAGAGATTGCGTGAGCGGGCCCATGTTGGTTCCCATGTGGCAAAATCTGGCACCTGAGTCCGCAGTCCCTGGTTTCATTAATGCACCAATACTTTTCAGCCTTGGGTACTAACCTTTTCCTCGACGGCCCTTCTTCAAAATCTGAAGAACTAACATCGTTGCTAGTAGAGGACACTTGGGATGCATCGTCCTTCTCATTCTCTGACTGTTCTGACGCTGGTCCTAATCCCTTAGACTGGTCATTACCAAGGAGCCCTACAGGTGAGAAAAGGGGACAAACACTTAAATACATCACATCAGGAAGCAGCGCTTTACCACAGTTAACCCTGCACAATGGCTGATGGAGACAGACAAGAACATGGATAGGAGAGAACTTACAAGTACACGTCTTTTTATTTTGTTGTGTTGTGTTTGGGGTATTGGGGATTGAACCCAGGGGCATTCTATCTCCTCAGCTATAACCCCAGCCCTTTGTATTTAATTCATTTATTTATATTGTGGTACCAAGGATTGAACCCATGAGCATTCTACCTCTGAGCTATACCCCCTGACCTGTTTTGTTGTTGTTTTTTTTTTTTTTTGAAACAGAGTCTCACTCGGTTACGTTGAACCTGTGATCTTCCTGTCTCAGCCTCCAAAGTATTAGGATTACAGGCCTGCACCACCACACCTGACTTTATTTTTTGTTTTGAAACAGAGTCTGGCTAGGTTACTAAGAGTCATGCTAAAATGCTGAAGCCGTCTTTGAACCTGCAATCCTGCCTCAGCCTCCCAAGCACTGGGATGTCAACAGCAGGAAACGTGAGCAGAAACGTGGAATCAAATAACATGTATACTTTAGGGTTCCTTTTTAATGTACATAAACATCTTATGTATAACGGGTAGAAAAAAGAAAAAAAAGGACTATCAATTAGTATATCAAACTAGTTGTTTCTGAAAAAGTAAAATGTTTAACTCTAGATATCCTGAAATCCTTTTTAGAACTGCCTCTTCATAACCACACGTTAGATTATAGCCAGACTTGTCTTAGACTTTCTCAAAGGATAGATTCTTTATGACTACACCATGTATCTGGGTACCAATGGATATGTTTCTATGAACAAAAATGAAAGGGGGGGGGGGGTGGTGCTGGCTCGCGTGGGGTTCTAGAAAGAGCTATTTCCTGGTAATGTGGAACTATTTTACTAAGCAATAAGGCCGACACTAATGGTTAGCAGCTTGGTAAAAGTATTTGCTAATGCTCAGACTCCTCTGCATCTATAGGTGCAACGTAGGTCCTACCAATGAGAAACTCCTACTACACCAGTGGACCACAGCAACTCCCCAGTGGTCAGCTTGACAGTAGCAAGGAGCTGGGCCATCGCAATGCTTAGCATAGCACGTGCAGTTTCACAGGCCAAGTGGACTAACCTTACAGCCGAAAGTACAGGGTACCCCCCTCCCCCCAGTTTTAGTCTTCTAGCACTTCCACCAATTGTATAAGCACGTCGTGCACTGTATTAAACCCCTTTTCAACTGAAGCACTAAAGGGTGGTTCCTGTTGGTTGTACTGAAGACCATGAAGAATATAATTTTTTTTTTCTTCCTCCGGTACTGGGGATTGAACTCAGGGGCATTCTACCTCCAAGCTATACCTCCAGCCCTATTTTTTATTCTTTATTTTGAAACAGGGCCTCACTAGGTAGCTGAGGCTGGCCGCGAACCCAGATCCTCCGGTCTCAGTCTCCCAAATGCTGGGATTACAAGCATGCACCACCACACCCAGCTAATATTCTATTTTATGTATATGTATGATGACATTTTCTGAGAACATAATACACACTAAAACACAGCCCTGGGAAATGTCCTATTTATGCATCCACTTCCCCAGTTATCTATTTTTTCATCATTTCTGAAAATGGGTAATAACATCAGGTTGGAAATCTAATACAATGCAGTAAATAAAATCTCATGGCAAATTAACCTGTAATAATGTGATGTTAAGGGTCATGACTACAGTATGGAAACGACAACAAACTTCCCAAAGAAAGAGAAAATGGTGGTGTGCGCATGTTGGGGGGAAGGGGAATGCACTAGGAGACACAGTGTTATGGACATGGAGGAATCCAGCGACAGAAATGCGGCCCACACTCCAGAGAGATGACCTGTGCTTTGTCTGACAGTAGCCACTAGTCGGGTGGAGCTACCAAACATTTGAAACACGCTAATGTGGATAAGAAAAGAAGTTACAAATCTTGCTTAACAAAAAAAAAAACTAAATGCAGCATTTCATTATTAATTTTCTACAGATTGTGGAAATATTTCAGATTCATTAGGTTCCATCAAATGGATTAAAATTAATTGCACCTTGTGATTTCTTTGTGGCTCTAGAAAAGTATATACATAATGTGGTTAAAATAGTATCTCTAGTATGTTAAAGAACTAATACAGAGATGGAAGAGGGCATCTGATAAGTAAAATGATACAGACCAGACTTCACAGATTAGAAACAGATCCAAGTACATGATAAAAACAAAAAGGAAAATGTGCATCTTAAATATGTGTGGGGTTTTTTTCCCTTGTTTTTTTTTTTGTATTGGGGATTGAACTCAGGGACATTCTGTCTCCGAGATATACCCCCAGCCCTATTTTTTATTCTTTATTTTGAAAGAGGGTCTCACTAAGTTTCGGAGTGCCTCACTAGGTAACTGAGGCTGGCCACGAACCCGGATCCTCCGGTCTCAGCCTCCCAAATACTGGGATTACATGCGTGCGTCACCACGCCCAGCTTATATGTGTGTTCTTGATTGGGTTCAAATCTTTCAATAGGGCTGGGCATGGTGGCGCATGCTTGTAATCCCACTACTTGGGAGGCTGAGGCAGGAGGATCCAGGTTCGAGGCCAGCCTCAGCTACTTAGTGAGGCCCTCTACAACTCAGAGAGACCCTGTTTCAAAATAAAGAACAAAAAAAAAAAGGACTGGGTGTAGCTTGGAGGCAGAATGCCCCTGAGTTCAATACTGCGCAAAAAAAAAAAAAACAAAAAAAAAAACCTTTCAATAGATGTATGCACATGAAGAAGAGTACAATAAGGTGAATCATCAAAGGAGGAAGGGAATCTGAATTCATTTATTTTCTGCCAGGGTGCTGGGGATACAGACATAATTGAACACAATCTAAATTCTAGTGAGAACAGACAAACATAGATGTGTATGTATCATTTAGCACTATGAACAAGAAGAAACCATGCATTTATCCAGCAAAGAACAGGATGGGGAAGGACTAGTGAATATGAATCAATGCAGCCAGCCAGCAATACCAAAATGAGAACAGAAATCTCAGGACTTACAATATACCTAAGCACACAATCAGGGGGTGGTAATGGTGGAGGAAAGGAAAAAGCAGGAGAAAGACGCAGAGGCTGAGCTTATGCTATACTTAGACTGGGGAAACTAAGGAAGGAAAGGTGCTGTCAGGTGAAGATGGGCAAGAAATGCTCCTCTACCCTTGAGAGTATATAACAGGACCCCAAGTATTTGCAGAGTAAGCAGCGAGTGAATGAAGATGCATTTAGTAGACTAATGCGGAAAGTGGAGCTACTGGAGTCACAGTTGTGCTCTTGTCCTCAGGAGAATAATCCCAGGAGAAGGTACAACAGCATCCAGGGGTTTCTCCATCAGGATCATGAGGACATCAAGGGGGCTCATCCCCAAGTGTGCCCCACTGATTAACACTCTTATGTGATACAAAGCTGGTTTGGGATCCACCTTGAGAACCACTATACTACTGTAGAAGAATGCAGAATCCATGTCATGAAGAGAAGATCTAGTCGCTCTTGGCCACTACATGGCTACAGGTAAGTGTGAACTGGATCGCAGACAACCATGATTGCACATTCTTACTCCAACACGAATCCCAGCAGGCATGCGCGACAGAGCTCATCAGTGGGGAAATTCATCTACCTTCACCAAGAGATTTGTGACGGGAACGAGGCTTGCTTACCAAACGTGGACAAAGTTATGAAAACCCACCAAATATGATGAATATGGACTCAAAAAAAGTAAGATTGGGGGAAATGTGCATGTCTAAAAATGCCAAAGTATAAACATGTTCATAATACCCACCCACCAACTCTCCAAGCAGAAATTCATGGAGACTGCACAAAGAGACTTTACATGAAAAACACCAGGGAATGTTAGTTGACTTTATTGTGAGCTCAATGGGAGGGAAGAGGGATGAAGCTCTGATCCTAAGGTGTGACTGAGCGACATTTAATGGAATGCAAGCAGTGGGTCCTTGTCCCCTGCCCTCAGTCTAGTTAGTACCATCAGAGAGCTCCAAGCTTTCCCCCATCAAGGGATGACCAGTGAGTGGCAGCTTGAACAGGAGGAGACATACATACATAGACCACTGTCTGAATCACATTTATTCTCCAGATTCAGAAAAAGAGACCCATGCACAGGAAATTAATGGCCTGTTATGCAAATTAAAGGACCACAGCTTTTTTCCAGCCTTTACGAAGTGGCAGCACTGACTTTGTTCTGCAAATTAACCTTTTTTTCCAATTTATATGCTCCCTGTTTCTGTATAAATAGGTCGGGGGGGGGGGGTTGTCTACATTTATTTTAGTGAGATAGTCCATGTGGCTGGATAAACCAAGGGTTTTATCTCAAATCCACTCCTCTGTCTTACCTTCTCCACTGCTCTACTATCCTGCTATCCTATTTCATTTTCAATGTTTTAAACCAAATCATACACAGCCTGTGCAGTCTAGGAGAGCCAGGTCAGCAGACGGCTGCAGTGCCACGGGGCAGAAGAGCCATTATTATAACATTACAGGAGCTAATGCATAATGTCTTTTCTTTCAATCTAACACAGCCGTACCACCAATTTTTTAAATTATTCTTAGTCAACGAGAAATAATGCATCCCCTCTCCTTCACACACTTAAACCATTTTTATTTGCCTAATGCCCTCCTCCAACACAATCCTTTGCTGGGGAGAAAGGGTTAAACAGAAGACACTGAATGGCCCAAAGACTCCGGCTCCTCACATTAGCATTTGTTCTCCTCTATTAATATTCAGTAGGTTGAACTTAAATTAAACCATGTCTATTGTCTTTCACAAAAGCAATAAATATGAGCTGAAAATTCCAAATCACCGTGGTAGAGACAGCTTGGGGGACTGTGCCTGCAACCTAAGCTAGACACCATCAGCTGACAGCAGCATCGTGCAACGGCCTGGACACCACGGAGCACCACCACACGGTGCCCGGAGAATCCTCCAAGAAATCAAACACAACAGAACCCTGCCACCAAGGGCCCTGCAAATACAGGAGCCTTCCATCCCATCTCCCCAGCGAGCAACTAGCAAAAAGCCTTCCAAGGTTGCACAGGGAAATACAACCCAACAGGCTTCTGAGTGTGAAACAGCAAAGGAAAGGGCAGTGAGAATTCCTCCTGGAGACTATAGAGATACATGCATGATCATCTCCCTGTCTCCCTAGCAAGGAGAGGATTGGGGAGACAAACACCACGTAGGCCAAAGATTCCTTCAGCAAAGGAACTTCTAAGCAATTGATGTGAACTCTAGATTTCAGAACACAGACAGTAATTCTTTGCTACCCCACCCGAGGGGAAAAAAACCTTATAATTTTATAATATTTTCGATACAAAGAACTGTTCAGGTCCTCTCCAATCTGCTTAGGCATACATGACAGGACAAAAAAAAAAAAAAAAAAAAAAAAAAAAAAAAAAAAAAAAAAAAAAAAAAAAAAAAAAAAAAAAAAAAAAAAAAAAAAAAAAAAAAAAAAAAAAAAAAAAAAAAAAAAAAAAAAAAAAAAAAAAAAAAAAAAAAAAAAAAAAAAAAAAAAAAAAAAAAAAAAAAAAAGAGAAACCTGATGCCTCTGGTCCACGAAAGCAATGCCACAAGAAGGGTTAAAAAGCGAGGAAAAAAACGAGGAAGGCTTTGAAGCTGTTCCAGTGCTTCTCAAACATCTGGAGCACACCAAACTTATTAGCATATTAGGGAGAGTCCATGTATTTGGCTTTGTTATAGGAGACACGCACAAAAGGTGATTTGGTGTTACAAAGCCAATGCCGTCTGTCACCCTGTCACTGTGAGACAAGGTATCATATTACATATTAAACAGACAAGCATCCAAAGACGGCTTTCATTTTCAGCATCAATTTCTCAGTGTGCGCACGCGTGCGTGTGTGCGTGTGTGTGTGTGTGTGTGTGTGCACGCGCAGCACTATGAGTTGGTAAGAGAATAATAAAAGCGGTCCTCTTGGTAGAGGCAGGACCCTCTCCCAGGTCATCAAAATGCTTGGCTTGCCGCCATTACCAGTGAGAAATAAAGCCTACGTGCGCTCAGACTTTGTAGGAAAAATTGGACTGTCTGCTTTGCCAACGGTGTGGGCATGCTGCAGCCAGGCCGACTTGGCAAGGTGGATGCAAATGTGGGTATGGAGTATACACACACAGGTCGGCAGGGCTGCGCCAACAGCACCCCGGGCTCGAGGGTGAGGGTGAGGGTGAACAGGGTCAGGGGTCTGTGAGCCCAGCCCGGGCTTGTCCACTGAGACGCTCCTCCCATCAGCATGCTGATGTTGCTGAAAACAAATGACCGAAGACAGGGTGTCAGTGGCACGTTTATGGTCAACGAGGCGCAAATGAAAATGGCTTCGTACCTCGGATTATGGAAAATAATTATCCTTTCTCTCTCGAGAGTGGCCTCTCAGCCAACTGGGGCTCCCCTTTGTCTACTCTCAAGTCAACCATGGAGATTTCCCAGTCAAGAAAATGTAATAAAAATTGGTCCCCTCCCCATGCCTTAAAAAAAAAAAAAAAAAAAAGACACAAGCCACGGGGGGGAGGAGGGGCCACACAAGCTTTTGTTCATTTATTTCCCCTTCCCAACCCCAAAATACAGATATGTAGATGTAAATATTGGTTTTATGTATCAATCCCACCGACCACCACTAGTCTCTGTCCCTCAACATCCTTTGGAAATCTAAGCCTTCCTTGTGTGCTTTTTTTTTGTGGGGGGGGGGGGTGTATTAAAACCAGACACAGTGACCATTATTTGCATGAAAAAGTTGGGCCATAGGATAGGAAAGAAAACGTCTAACCCTATTTTCAGAGATCCAAGACTCTGAAGTCCACAGAGCATTTCCTCACCTTGGACCACAGAGGAACAAACTCAGCTGATATTTCATAGTACATGGAGGGAATATGCAAAAGCAGATCCTGCTACTCCCAAAATGGGCCCTATTCAAACCAATTGAGTAACACTGAAGGACAAAAGACGTCCCCTTTGCACACCCGAACCAACGATCCCCAGAGGAGAGAAAATATTCCTTCCTGGTAGAGAGGCCCCAACACCAATAATAATACACAAACAGCAAAGCTGGTGGATGAACTTTATGCAATACACACAGACACACACACACACACACCCAAAGGGGGAAAAAATCTTCTCATGGAAGGAGCCATGATCTTCAGGAAAGAGTTCTAGACCATTCCAGGAGCTATTTAAACTGCAGTAATCACAAGCATGAGCAGACTCATTTCCTGTTTGGGCATCACTGCCCTACTTCTTTGGGGTCAAGGCTCATGTTCCCAACACACTCTCCCCCCCTTTCATTCGTCATGCCTGACATGACTTTCATAGTCATCAGAGCAAGTACAGTATCTTGAAGAATAATGACTGAATTGTCAACTCCTACAAGCTTCTACAATGTTAAGTTCTCCTTTCACATCCAATCACCATGACTCCACAACTCCAGGCCGTGACTCTTTTGGGTTCATCCACCATCCCAGTTCCCTTTTAATCTTGCACTGACAGATCTAGTTAAAAGAAAACTACCAAAAGTGTAGAGCCTTGGAATTTCCAGCTAATTGGAAGGGTTCTTAGCAAAGAGGGCCCAGAGGGCCTCTGACCATATCAGAGGTCAAAAGCTGCCTTCCACATTCAGAAGAAAAGTGCATAAAAGGCAACGCTGGGCTTAGGCTGGCATGCAAGTGGAGCTGCAGAACAATGGCATCGCCGCAGACCACACGAACTCAGACGCACATGAAGTACAGGTAAACACAAGGGCACATCAGAGATTTTTTTTTTTAAAAAAAAAGATAGACGAATGAGACCAGTGTGCTCAAATACCCTTCTGTTCAGATAAACTGACATGTCAAAACCTGATCTTACATATCCTGAAATTTGCAATCCTCAAAGGGAGATTTCCATATACATTGCATATTCACAGATAGTTAATTATTTTCTAGCTTTAAGTAATTACAGAGAGTGTGTGTGTGTTTGTGTGTTTATTTAGGCCTTTGAAGCTTCATAACATTAAACAAATGAAAGGTACCAAGTGAAACTAGCTCTCCAATTTTAGCAAAGCTCTCTAAGGTAGGCAAAGCTGCCTGTAACTCCAACCAGCAATCACCTTACAGTTAGCAGTTTGTGTTCTCATCCGCAGTGACAGAAAGCCAAAACTCCAAATACTTTTGTGCCCTGAGCCACACCATAAATTATGGATAAGTTAACAGTTATACCCTCACCCCTAAAGCCTCTGTGGCTGCCTTCATGATGCAAAACAACCTGTACAAGTTCTAAGTTATGCTTTGTTTGTAGCATGGCTGGGAAGAACAGTTTCCTCATTACCTCACTTGCATATAAACAAACCAACTGCCCACCCCCTTTTCAGATGAATATATCAAGAGAGGAACCGGTGGTCTGTTCAACATCCAAACAAAACAAAACCTGTCCACAGCAAACAAGTTCAGAGAGGCCTACTGCCTCCCAGAGAAACAATTTTTCCAATACTGAAATACAATGGAAGCACTACAGGAATGTGGCCGTGAATCTGCAAAGATCTGAGGCCCCCCACAATCGATGGCCTACTGTTCATCTGTGTTTATACACAGCAAGGCAAATATGGGCTAATGCACAAAATATGGGAGAAGAATGAAGAACGCTCCAAGTTTAAAGCATCTGGGTCTAACCCAGAATCACTTGAGGACTCGGTATCTACTTACTTGCCTCAGTTTCCTGTATCATATCAGGGAAGAAGATGAAGGGTAGAAAAAGAAAGGATGAAGGGAAATGAAACCAAACATGCTGTTTCTGAAGGAAAAGCCAGAGCTAGGGTGAAGATGAACTGATTAACTTTAATCAAACATTTTTAAATGCTGGGAAATGATCACATAAACTGGTAATAAAATAAAAGGATCGGCTATAGCTGGATGCCGTTCAGTCCCTGGAGAAATGCCTACATTCATACAAGCCTGGTTAAAACTGCAGATTTGGCCAAAATGGTCAACAAGAGCTCAATGCTTTAAGAACGACATTAATTCTCTCTTGTAAATTTCCATAGTGCCTTTGCAGGAGCCACCATCGCCCCTAGGGAGAATATCAAAGCTAAAAGAACAGTAATATTAAGCAAATCGCTACACTTTTTACATACCACATATACATATATACCCTTTATGGCTGGCAAGGTATATACATACACATATAGCACCTTGCCATCCATAATGGATTTTATCAGGACCCCAGCAGGGAAACCCACAAAGGCCTATTTCTCCAACAAAAGCCATACCAGCCTGAAACGCATCTCCAGCTATTTGGTTTTTTTATTTTATTTATAGGAACAGACCTTCTATCCCAGGTTCCTCAAGATAAGCCACCAAAAACTGCACCTGACAGACCCGTGGAGCAGCCATCCTCAGAGCCGGATCATTGCAGAGAGACAGAGAGGAAGAAGGACAGAGGGAGGGAGGAAGGAGGAAGAGCGCAGCGAGGCAGGCTCCCGAGCACTTGTCAACAATCCTCCCCTGTACGTAATAAGCAAGCGGCAGTGCAGATTCCGCGCGGCAATAGGACGGCCGAGCAGCGGCGGGGCCGAGGGGGAGGGGAGACAGCCAGAGAGAAGGTTATTTATGTGCCTGGGAGGGAATCGAACACCGAAGAGGAGGGGTCTCCCGGCTGGCTTTTTTTCCGCCCTCAGCCTGATGAATTAAAATTGGAAAAGGCAAAAAGGACGACCAGCATTTTACCCTGCCGTTTCCCCGACCTGCAATGCAGAGAAATCCGAATTACAGAATAGCCGCCGTATGGGGGGAGGGGGCACCTTGGAGGGGACACATTCAGGCTTAATTGTCCTCACTTTTGTGTCCCCAGTCCGATCAGACCTTGCATTATCTGTCCCCACCCTACAGGGCGCGTGCACACACCCCCCCCCAAGACAACGGATCCAGGGCACAGTTTCAATGGCATCCCTTTTTAATATCATAATCTGTGTCATTCAGCACTTGCCTTTTATTTATTTTTATTTGTTTTTTTGGCTGGGAAACCTGGGCAGCTCTCCAGACAGACTGCAGAAATCTCTTTCCACATGCTCCTCCTCCAGCCCGCCCTCCCCCCTCCTGCAATTCCAGCCACCTCCGAGCTTCATTACTTATGAAGTGGCTGCCTGGGCAGTCGTGGGCCACCGAGGACGCCTCCCCCAGCCCTGCCCAGACCCCTCCTCCCCCAAGGCACATAAATTGATCTAATCTAATCAAACAGAAGCTGTTTTCCCTCATTGTTTCTTGAGGATCTTGCACAAAACAGGCTCGGTGGCCTGGCAGCTGCTGCGAGGGGTGAAAAGGGCAAGCATCCAACTGGCCTGGGATAACTGCAGTGCACATCTCTTTTTTGATTTTTTAAAGTCAAGTCCTTTGAAGCTTTTGAACTTCATCTGGCAATGATAATGTGCAAAACACATGCTCTTGACACTACCCATCACTTCTCTTTATGCCCTTTCCATGGCAGAGGAAAGATGGTGGCCAAGCCCTGAGAAGAGACCCACAGGGTACTGAAAGTTGTCTTCCAATGCAGGGGAGCTGGGAAATCCTTTACTAATACTTTCAGCTTGTTGTTTCCACATTGCTGGCCCATGAGCCCCTTTCTGGATTCTAATACTTCACAATTACAACCTGAACTTCACAAAACCCTGAAGGCAGATTCTAGGTTTGCTGAGAAGTAAAATCAGCTGGCTAGCAGTTATATGGCCAGAGACTGAGCGCTCTTTCCACTAAGGAAGCTCCAGTTTTCTAAATCACTGTGCAAGATATTTTTTCTTTAAAACAATAACAGTATCAGGTGGTATGTGTCTACTCCAATGTCTACTTGATACCTAACTCATTTTAAACTCTGAATTACAAAGTGTAAGACATACTCTAGAACAATCTCCCGTTTTATAGATGAGGAAGCTGTGGCTTAGGCAAGCTTGGTGCTTAACAAAGATCACAGAGCTAGGCCTATGTCTCCAAAGACGGGGACTCAAGGGTTCTGTAGCATCTAGAGCCAGGCATGTGCAAACACAAAGGCACAACTTCAAGACAATTCCCTACAGAACATCCGAGGATGCGAAGTGGTCTGCTCTCCAAAAATCTTTCCCAGTGTGGGCCCACAAAGGGCAGGCCCTTCGTTATTGCTCTCCATTGCAAAATATCCCTATAACATTGAACAAGTATTTGGCAAGTGTCCCCCTCAGCGTGTCATAGAGTCAATTAGAGGACATTTTTGGGGGGTGGCTATTTGACTTTTTTTCCTCTTCACTTCACTGGGATCTGTCTTTTGGCTCCTTCAATAATGAAAAGCACCCAAAACAGAGAATTCGATGGGAGACGGGGGGTGGGGGGGTATATCTTGATGTATGCTAATTCTGAGGAAATAGAAACCTGAGACACAGCTGGCCAGAAATGAAGTCTGAGAAACACAGAAGGATACTGGTTCTCATAACATCCCCTGCTCTGACGCTCAACCCTTAAGTGTGGTGAGGAATCAGCAGTAAACAACATCCCCACTTTTCCTACCACTTCTTCCCTCCTCTTCACATCCACTAAAAAGAAACCAGGTATTTAAATTTTAAAAGACAAGAGAATTCTCATCTTCCCTAAAATATATGCAAGTTGGCTAACTGTGTTCAGTGTGGCATATGTGCAGTTGTTGGCGCAGGAAGGAAAGAATATGAATACCAATGGGTTTTGGACTGTCCAGGTAAAATGCTACCCCCCGCCCAACTAAAGAGGAAGCATGCCAACAATACTAGATTAGACTGATGGCACCTTCTCAGAAAGAATAAAACCAGCAACTAAGCCCCGAGATTGGGTAGAGCAACACAACTTTCACTATTTAAATACCTAAAGAAGGAGCAAAAAGAAGAAGAGGTCTTTATTCCAGTTTTACATAATGATGTTACCATGCTCTAAGTTCCAAAGTTCAAATGTCAAAGCAAGGCCTAAATCTCAAGTATTACCTTCAGTCTTCCTCCCCACTTTTAATTTTTAATATTTAGATTATCTGAAACCTGACTACCAACTCCATTACTCAAGTAGCACCTAAAGCATTGCCGCCCGTGTTCTCCCCTCAACCCTGTTTCGTTAGTTATAGCACAAATATGTATGCCTAAATAGAATACTATTTCACTGTGCTTGATCAATAACTTTACAATGAAACTTGGGTATTTTCAATTCAACATCAGGCTACTAGATCTACCCTTCATTTTGTTTATAGTGCTAGACCATTCATTTTCGTTATTACACAATGGAATATTTATAATACTCCTCAAATGATGGATCTAGAGTATCCCACAATTTGTTTTGATCCTCTTGCTCAAGAGCATGTAAACAGTCTTCAGTTTGTTCTGATGATGATAAACCATGCTGCAATTCCTCTGTGGATCTCCTAGGAAGACTGCAGTAGTTTCTCCCAGACACATATCTAAGAGTGGAATTAGTGGAAATCCTTTGATACAACAACCTTCAAATTTATAAACTAAATGGCTAACTGGTTTCCAAAGCAGGAGGATCACAAACTTGAGGCCTGCCTGGGCAATACAGCAAGACTCATCTCAAAATTTAAGAAGGGCTGGGACTATAGCTTAGTGGTAGAAAACCCTTGGTTTCAGTTCCCAGTACACATGTACGTGTATATACACATACACACACACACACACACACACACACGCCTCTATTTATTACTCAAGATACCAGAGAAGGCGGCACTATACTCAAAAGGCTACTTGTAAAAAGGTCAGAATTTCAGAAACGATCTCACATCCAAAGAAATTCTATGTAGCTGGTCAAGTACGTAGCTGCCTTTCCCCTATTTGTTGTCTAAACCCCAGGACATGCAAGGACACGTTTATCATCTTCCATAGTCAGTCAAACACCTGCCTATATCCACAACCATTTCATTTACCATCGAGTTGGGTGAACTCCAAGGAGCACAGCAGATATACTCAGCACTTTAGAAATATATAACTGGAACAAGCTCCAAACCCAGGGTTTTAATAAAACAGAGAGCAAGTAGTCATTTACATGTCTAACTCAAACATGGGTATTTAAGAGGGGCCCTGTATAGATTATAGAATCAATTGTCTCAGAGGCAAAAGATCTTGTTTAATTCATGTATCCAATCAGAAAGGTCAGCCCATATTCAGAGGTGGGACACCCATCATAAAGGGAAAGGCAAGCTCTGGAGTTGCAACAAATGAATGAGTGGTTCTTACAGAGCCATGATCTGCCTCCAAGGCTCTTCAAATTCTTGCAATTTACAAGTAGTAACTGCAAACCAAATGCGGAGGTGGCCGCCTGTAATCCCAGTACATGGGAGGCTGAGACAGGAAGATTGCAGGATTAAGGCCAGCCTCAGAAACTTAATACCCTAAGTTAGAATAAAAGGGCAGGGGTAGCCAGGTAGGGTAGCACATGCTTGTAATCTCAGTACATGGGAGACTGAGACAGGAGGATCACAAGTTTGCAGCCAGCCTCAGCAACCTAAGTGAGGCCCTCTACAACTTAGTAAAACCCTGTTCCAAAATAAAAATTAAAAAATTAAAAAAAAAAAAAAAAAAACAGGCCTAGGGGTGGGTGCGTAGCTCAGGGTAGGATGACACTGGGTTCAATCCCCCAGGGGAAAAAAAAAAAACAACGGAGCCAGGCATGGTGGCACCTGCTTGTGATCCCAGTACTTGGGAGGCTGAGACAGGAGGATCCGGGTTCTCAGCCAGCCTTAGCTACTTAGCTACTTAGTGAGGCCCTCCACAACTTAGTAAGACCCTGTTTCAAAATAAAGAATAAAAAATAGTACTGGGGGTGTAGCTCAGAAGGTAGAATGCCACTGGGTTCAATCCTAAGTACCCGGAGATTGGGGGTGGGGGGAGATACATACTGAGTGAGACCCTATTTCAAAATAAAAGAAAATCAGGCTGGGGGCTGGGTGTAGTGGCCCACACTTGTAATCCCAGTACTTGGGAGGCTGAGACTGGAGGATCCAGTTTCACAGCTAGCCTCAGCTATTTACTGAGACACTGTTTCAAAATAAAGAATATAAACTACCACTGGTGGTGTAGCTCGGAGGTACAACTCTCCCCAGTTTAATCCCGTGCCATAAAAAATAATAATTTACCCCAAAATACTAATTATAAAGCAGAGAGGAGACGCGGCAGGTTGCCATGTGAGTAGACTTTCATGTAAGATGTTGGCCCTCCATATCCACGATTCCACCAATTGGAGTAAAAATATTTGACAAAATTTTGTGCCTGTACTGAACACACAGGCTTTTTTCTTGTGATTTGCTGAACAATAGAGTGACGGGGGAGGGGGGGCGCGCAGTACTAGGGATTGAACCCAGGGGCATTCTACCTCCAGGCTACATCCCAAACCCTTTTTTTTTTTTAAATCCTTTATTTTGAAACAGCATCTCACAAAGTTGCGGAGAGCCTCACTAAGAAGCTGAGGCTGGCTGTGAACCGGTGAGATCCTCCTGTCTCAGCCTCCCAATTACTGGGATTACAAGCATGTGCCACCACATCTGGCTAACATCTATTTAAATAGTATTGTTTGGGGAGTGCGTGTGTGTTATTGGTTACTGTGGATGGAACCCAGGGGCATTCTACATCCAAGCTATACTCAAGACCCGTTTTACTTTTTAGTTTGAAAGAGGGCCTCACAAGTTGCTGAGGCTGGCCACTAACCTGCGATCCTCCAATCTTAGCCTTCAAAAGTATTGGGATTATAGGCCTACACCACATCATGCCCAACTAAGTCTAGAGATGACTTAAACTGTACAGGAGGATCTATGTACATTATTACTCTATTTTATAGGAGGCATTTGAGCATCCATGGATTCTGGTGTCTGGGAGGACCCTAAAACAATCACTGACTTATGACTGTATTCTAGTAATCTTTTTGTTATTTGGACCAAATTACATAGTTTTGATCATTATCACCTAGCTTGTGATAAAAATCAGTGGAGAAAAGCGATCCACTATGCTAATATTTGACTTCCAAAAACATTACTACAGTGTGGGCTCTCTATGACAGTAGTACAATAATAAATATTACTAGTTGGAATTTTATTTAAATAAAGGTTAACACACTGGCACTATACCAAGCAGAATTAGGTACACACACAGTCTGTCTTGGACTCCTTCCAAGAGGGCTCGATAATTCCTGAAACACCAACGGCGCTGAACTGTGTAATGCATGTAGCTGGCCCAATAGCCAACATGACTTCAGGGCCACGCCGTACAATTATAAAATAATACCAATAATTACAAGAATTCAGTAGGGTGATCCAGGTTGGGTGACAAACTCATAAAACTAACTTGATTAAATCCAACAAAATAGTGCTACAATTACACCAAGACACTCGTATTTAAAAGATATCAAAAAAGACAATATTCCACTTGGTTTTTTTTTTGTTTTTTCATTACATACCAAAAAACTGATTTGTTAAGGACCTCGCACAAACACTCTTAGTGAGGGGCTGGGTATGTGGCTCAGTGAGAGAATGTTTACCTAGCGTGCTTGAGAACTCAGGTTTCAATCTCTAGCTCCACCCTCCCCACCCCTAAAAGCACAAGCAGAAAATGGCATCCTGGTTCAAATCCCGACTTTGCTCATTAACTGTGTTATCTTACAGCGAACAGGAGAAACTCTGTCCCAGTTTTTCTCCTCTGCTAAATGGAAGGCAGGAGAGTGCTCTGACTGGAGGCATTAACTCTACAAGTCAAAGGGTCTGTGCTGCACTGTAGACTCTTTACAATGGCTATTTATGTCATCCGTGAAATTCCATGGTAGCAATTTAAAGAATTTTATTCACCAGAAGCTTTTAATTATTGCATTAGACATATTTGAAAATTACTCAGTTGACAGATGTTAAAACATGAACAAAGACCTAACACTTAGTTAAAGATGATAGTCAACCTTTGAAGAGTATTTTGAAAATGAGACCTCACAATATAAAGCAAAATCTAACCAGAACCACAAGTTGGTCATTTTACCAACTATAGAAATAATGAACAAAAAGAAAATTTCTTGAAAAATGTTAAAACAAAGGTCTGATCAAGTCTCAACTGAAGAGCAAATAAGTCACCTTTTCAAATTTCTGCTTCTAACCAAACTGATATTCTCAAACAGTCCTGTTTTGATTCTAATTGGTAAAAATATTTTGAAAGAGCAACTTGGTAATGGATGCCAACAAATATGCCATGCAGTAATTTCACTTCTAGAAATTAATATTAAAGAACAAATCAGAAAAGCAAAGACTTGTGTACAAGGCTTGACATAGCTTATTTAAACTATTCTGTTGCTTCCTTTACTACTGCTTTAAGTTCTCTTTTAAAGAAAAAGTGAGCCGGGCGTGGTGGCGCACGCTTGTAATCCCAGCATTTGGGAGGCTGAGACCGGAGGATCCGAGTTCACAGCCAGCCTCAGCTACCTAGTGAGGCCCTCTGCAACTTAGTGAGACCATGTTTCAAAATAAAGAATAAAAAATAAGGCTGGGGGTATAGCTCAGAGGTATAATGCGCCTGAGTTCAATCCCCAGTACCGCCAAAAAAAAAAAAAAAAAAAAGAAAGAAAAAGTGAATTCTCCATCATTTTCCTGAGCCATGAGACAGACCAACAAGCAATACTTTGATTCTAAAGCCTAGCAAAGCTACATGAAGTCACCAGGTTACCTGCCTTGGGCTCTGCATGTACAGCAGATGACATTCTCTTAACGGCTCAATCTCTCAAGTCTCAGTGCCTTTGCACATGCTATGCCCTCTTCTGGCCTACGCTGTCCTTTGTCTGCCTAGAAACTCCTGTTCCTCTGTTTAGCATTCAGTAACATGTACTACCTGCAGTATTATTTCAATACAACTTACACAAATTCAGGAGGCAATGTTTATCTAAATGTCCCATTCCTTGAAGATTTAGTCTTACACATCTATAAAAACCCTTGAAACTTAGCACCCTGTCTGTACAAAACACGCACAATTAGTACTGTTGAAAGACTAGGTTGCTACTCAATGCCAACATCTGGGTCTTCCCTACATCTGAGATGCTTTTACCTAAGCAGCACGAGTTCATAATGCATCTGACAAACGCACCCCACATCCCTCAGTCAACGGGCTCTTCTCAGAAGAAAGTTTCAAGCAATGTTTTAAACACCAGGCTTACTTAAAATGAAGCCAAAAATGGAGCCAAAACCTGGATCATATTTAAGGAGCTCAGGGGTCCGGTTTTGGTCTAGGTAACCCATGCCGAGATGTGGCTTGACAGTCTTCCTAGACTGGGTAACATCACTGAAGTAGGGATGGAAAGAGGCCAGTCAAAGGACTTGGAGAACACTGAGGAAGTATTTTCCCGATTGATGAAAAATAACTCAGTTATGGTCATCTAGCCCTGCTAAAAGGTTATATAGTAAATAATACAGCATGCACGCACGCGCACCCGTGTGTGTGTGTTGTGTGGTACTGAGGATTGAATCTAGGGGCATTCTACCTCCAAGCTACACCCCCAGTCCTATTTTTTTTTTTTTTAATTTTGAAACCGGGTCTCAATAGGTTGATGGGAGTTTCACTACTTACTGAGCCTGTTCCTGAATCTGTGATCCTTCAGTTTCAACCTCCCAATTACTGGGATTACAGGCGGGGGCTACCACGCCTGGCTTACACAAGTGTGTTTTGTAATGCATAATCAAAGTAAAATGAAAAAGAAAAATTAAAAGAATTTCTAGTCTAAGTGTATTAGGCTAGGAAAAGCTCATGTGATTAAACTATACTCGCTGAACTAGGAATTCTTGAAAAATACAAGATCTAACATTCAAATTTCCAGGTGAAATAACACTCAAAAATCTTGACACTATTTTCAAGATATGTAGCCCTTTACTAAGTTTCAATTTTATAGTTGTTCATTTGTTTTGGAGCCAATTTCTTCCTATCTTTTGGATCCTCTAACTTTAATTCTAAAAATTTTAAGATAAAAGCCTGTTACCTAAAATGCTCTTTTTTATTAGGAAATTATTCCCAAAGTCCCAATATACCAGTGGTGCCAGGCATGGTGGCGCACGCTTATAATCCCAGCATTTGGGAGACTGAGACCGGAAGATCCAGGTTCGAGGCCAGCCTCAGCTACCTAGTGAGACACTCAACAACTTAGTGAGACCCGGTTTCAAAATAAAGAATAAAAAATAGGGCTGGGGGTATAGCTCAAAGGTAGAATGCCTCCGAGTTCAATCCCCAGTACTGCCAAAAAAAAAAAAAAAAAATACATACCAGTGGTCCCTATAAAAGGTTCCTATCATCTTAAGATGACTAGGAACATTCGGACACTGGAGGATGGTGGCTCACACTTGCAATCTCAGTACTTGGGAGGCTGAGAATCACAGGTTCACAACCAGCCTTCAGCTTAGTGAAGCCCTCCACAAAGTGAGACCCTGCTTCAAAATAAATAAAAAATAAGAGCTGGAGGTATAGCCTGGAAGTAGAATGCCCCTGGGTTCAATCCCCAGTACCACAAAAAGAGTAGGAACAAACCAAATGATCCACTCCAAAATGCAAAATCTAGAATATCACTTATCCTCTCAAGCAGTGATTTTTATGGTTTTTAGAAATATTTGGAGTTTGGCTACCTTTTTTTTTTTTTAATTTACATGGTATCACACAAGGAAATGGGTGTGTCAACAACACAGATGTAGTGGCCAATGACAGAAATCATTCAGCAATGGAAATATTCTTAAATTGCCCAAAATAGTAAAAGGCATTGAACAACATATCTATTTTCCCTTTGTCAGAATATTCTAATGGATCGTAAGTGTGTTTCTGAAATGATCTACGGTGACCATCTAGAAAAATCTCCTGCCAAGGACAACAGCAGCAGCAAGAGAATGTCTTCAGAGCCGCACCTGTCTCATTTGGCAGTCTCCATCCCCATAGTGCTTTTCCCTGGAACTAAAATTTAAAAAGTCTCTCAATCACACCTGCTGGGTTTCAAAGGCTCAAGCAGCACTGTGGCTGGTGTGCCATACAGAACAGGTACAGAGCACTGGCACCATCACAGAAAGTTCTACCAGTCAGCCATGGCCCAAGGCTGCTGGTCCTGCATTTAGTCTCCAGACCTTGGGGCCTTGTCTGCAACAACAGCAGTCCCTCGACTTCAGTCCCATCCCCCAAACAGGACAAGTGAGACAGAAGGTGACTCCTTTCCAGGGGGCAGAGTGAAAAAGAGAGGAGGGGCAAATGGAATAGCTCGTGGGCAAATCCCAGCCAACTGAGCAGCAGATGGCTCAGGGTGATTAGTCTAGATTGTGGAAGAGATAGGGGGAAACAGAGATGAGATCTGTTAAAGAGTCACTAGAGTTCATATGGGAAGGGGGGGGGGAACAAAAGAGCAAAACTTTCTATTTGCAAATCAATTTCCTAAATGGTGATTTTTATTAGAAATTGTTTTAGGCCGGGGATGGTGGCGCACGCTTGTAATCCCAGTGCTTGGGAGGCCGAGATGGGAGGATCACAGGTCCACCCAGTGCCTCAGCTTTGTTCTGAGGCTCTCCACAACTTAGTGAGACTCTGTTTCAAGGTAGAGAATTTAAAAATAGGGCTTGGGGTGTAGCTCGGAGGTAGAATACCCCCGGTTCCATCCACAATAACACACACACAGTTATTTTAGAAACCATCCTGATATGGACTGAGGTTACGTAAAGGCAGGATTCAGGAGTCCACCACCACCACCTAATACTCGTGGACAGAATGCCACTTAAGCTCGGGCTGTGGGACTCATTTTGCTACCTGCAGGCTACAGTCTTAATACACATAGACCCCACTCTTGGCTCCCTGCTTTGGTTCCTTCCCACAGCACAGCAGAGGGGCAGTGGCCATGACAGGCCACTTGCTCCAGGATGAACTCCCTGGCTTTCTTCCACATTTCACAACAACATCCAAAAGTCTGACCCATCAACACAACGAAGCTAGCAAAAGGAAAGAAGAACCAGAGTGTGCCTTGAGCATCAGGAAATCGCCCACCAGCAAAACCCATCCAGAAGGGACAAAGGGATCACAGAGTTTCACTTTACACAGGCAGGAAGGCTATGGAGGAATGGCATGCTCAGAGATACAGGATGAGAATTTCTAATCCAAAAACTCACACTCTTAAGCACCAACATGAAGCTCAAAAAAATTTTCAGATTTGGGGAAATCTTTGGACTTCAGATTTTCCAATTTATGGCATTCAACCAGTAAAGTCTATACAAAACTCCCAAATCTAAAATAATCAGAAATCTTAGAACACTTTTAATCCCAACTATTTCCTGTTAAGGGACATTCAAACTGTACTCAGTTACTGGTAGCACCGAATGAAGATCCAATGTCAGTGTTCATTTCAGCCTATCAAATTTTTGATGCATTCAATATTGCTTGAAATGGCTAGGATCCAGGAATTCTGGTTTAGTATGACTTGACAGATTGCAATGTGAACGGTTGTGCAACATAGTCTCTTTCACTTTAAATAGCTTCTGAAAACAGGCCATAATTTCCTTTCCTTGACCCTAACGTGAAAGTTTTATCTCGAGCCCTGCACTGTGGTGCATGCCTGTGATACCTAGTACTTGGGAGGTGAAACAGGAGAATCACGGGTTTGAAACCATCGTTAGCAATGAGAGAGACCCTAGAGGGTGTAGCTTGGAGGTAGAATGCCCCTGGGTTCAATCCCCAGTACCAACAACAACAACAAAATTATCTCTGATATCCTCCATAGTCACTTTCTCCCTTGGGCATAGATGTATCTTTATTCACACACCATGAGCCAGTTCTGAAAACCTCTGCTAGGACTGCACATGGACTTCAGAATCTAGCACTGCGTGCACTGGCAGGAGGACCCCACCTTCGTACTTACCTACTACCACTCCTACAAGGCAGCTCTCACTAGCACCACCGAGTACAGTCTGCTAGGAAAAACCAGAGCTAGCTGTGTCGGAGCTGTAGCTTTAAGTCCTAGAGAGAAGCCTGATCACAAAATGCTAAATATTCAAAACTAGAAAATTGGAGCAAACCAAGTTTAATACCACTCCTAACTGTTGGGCTCCAAGACACAGTTATAGCTTTTATGAGAAGTAATTATGTATATATAGAACCTCAATAATAATCACACTTTGAAATGCTTACTTTCTGCTAGATACTAAGGACTTCAAATAAACCATCTCAATAACCCTAAGAAAACCAGCTCTGAGGGGGAAAAAAATTATTACCCTATATACAGAGATGCAAAAAATGGTGGTATCAGGTTTTATTAGTTCTTCAAGCCTTGGCTGGGACCAGGAGGCAATATGATCCTCTTAAGATTTCCACAAGAGGGTTGGAGGGCTGTAGCCCACTTACTGGTCCTTGGCTGGCTGGGGGGTCAGCGCCCAGCCATTTTCCCCACTAAGCCTCTCTCGATGGTCACGGCTCCAGGGTCCTGAGCGCGAAACACTTCATCCGATAGAGTTCATAAGCATGGGAAGGTGCCATTTGGCCTCACACAGTTGTCATTTCAATCCCCACCTGCCCAAAATAAGACCAGGCAATTCCTCAAATAAGATCAGGTGCTCCCAAGCTTGACTGCTTTGCAGAAGGGCTGGGAAGCTGGGCTGTCAGCAGGCTCCCGCGTCCACTACCAAGAGCAGCCACTTGATGGCAATCTTAACCTACTCCCTTGGAATTCTTCCACACAGGGAGACCCCCGAGGGCTGCCAGCACCAAATGTGGGCAGCATAACTTGGACCAGGCTAGGAAGGGCATGTCTGCTTGGCCTGAGTGTGCAGCGGTGCGGGTAGGGGGGATGGATGGATGGATACAGCTAGCTTTCTCCCTCGGGTCCTTCCCTATTTCCATGTGCTTCTCTGGGGCTGGTAGAGGAGGGTCAGCTGACAACTCAGGAAGATGGAAACCTCGAAGGCGGCCCTGTGGCTCCCATTCACATTGGGCTTTCCAAGGACAACTGAAGTGCAAGTCACAGATGGCAACAGGCAGGGCAATAAATCAACCGCACACCCTGCTCTTATCACAGCACCCTGTTCCCTGGAAAGTGGAGGGGGGCATGTAGAAAAAGCCGGCTCTTATCAGAAGGTACAACACCTGTTGAATGACATACCCCAGCTTTTCATTCTTATTTAAACTGTCAAAGAAAAAAGAAAATCTGTGTGCATCTTTGGGGGAAGGGTTTTTTTTTTTTTTTTTTTTTGTGACCCTGAACCCAGGGGCACTCTATGAGCTACACCTCCAGCCCTCCCCCTTTTAAAATTTGAAACAGGGTCTTGGTCGGTTGCCAAGGCTAGCCTTGAACTTATGATCCTGCTGCTATCTCAGCTTCCTAAGTACTAGGAGAGAGAGAGAGAGAGAGAGAGAGAGAGAGAGAGAGAGAGAGAGAGAGAGTTTTATAAGGAATACACTATAAAGAGCATCCAGTACATCTATTTTCAATGGCAGGAAGATGAATCAAAGGGCTCTCTGAACCATCTAAGGGAGGGATACACACTGACACTGTCATATTATCATAAAACAGTGCACGATCTTGGCGTGGATAATGACATGTTGCCCAAAGTGTTCAACCTCACTCTGCACAGTGGCTTCCTAACTCTTGGCTTCTCTGTTTATAAGAAGGGCTCCAGCAGAGAGGGGAGAGTGTGCCAACACTTCCCTCAGAGGGATTCAGAAAGTGCCAGCTGAGAGCCTTCCAGCTCACCCTTTAAAACTCTGGAACACTTTCCAACCGAGCAAACTGGAAAGGCACTTTTCAAACACTGGAAGCAAAATGGTCTGAAGGTGAGAACAGGGTGAAGTCACCAGGGAGCAGCTCAGGCAATTTGCAATACAGACAAATCCCTCTCGCCTGGCAGCCTGCAGCCCAGCACAACAGAGCTGAGATTATTCCTAGGGGCCTGTCACCTGCCATAATCACAGAGTCTAAGAGGACTCTTCCACCTTCTAGAGTCACTTGGGGGTAGGGTAATTGGAGAGGGGAACCCAGGGTCTTGGGCATGCTAAGCAAGCATTCAAACTACTGAGCTGCTAGGACTGAGGTAGCTGCTAGTCACTTCAGGAGACAAGAAGCAACTTTTTAAACAGAGGTGTGGGTTCCTTTGAGAATATCCCAATCGTGGCAAAAGGAAGGAAGAATATCAGAAATAACAAAAATAATAAAGGATTCCAAATAGACGCTTTGAGCTCCCTTCAAGGAGCTGAATTAGCAATTAGATCCCAAGTGTGGAAGACAGGAAGAGCATCCCAATACATGGGACCTGAGCAATCTAAAGTCTCAAGGCTGGGCTGATACAGGTGACAAGACTAAAGTTACAACAGAGTCCACCATTTTCCTTCTCATCCACCCCCCGTGAATGAGAGATCTGTACAGTTCTATCAACTTTGGGGAAGAAATTATGAAAAAGCTACATCTGGGACTCTGCAAGCACATCCAAAATCCTACAAAAACAGCCAGGAGGACAGATGAGATTTGGCAGCAGGTAAGATTAAGAAATAAACTAAATCAAGGGATTTCTGGACTGTAGGGTAATTTCCAAAAAGCATATCTAGTAATCGCTCTGCTGGCTTTAAAGATATACCATATAGGACTCCAAACATTTAATGTGGCTCGAATAATGACAGGGTATTTCCAAAAGCTAAGTAAAAGGCCCTCTGAATGTGAGGGAAATGGGATCTTAGAAATTCACGAGCACAGCAAAACTGCACGACTCCTTTGTGGTAAATCTGAAGGTAATTAAAGCCCCATCAATACACCCATCACAGAGTTCAAAGCATGAAATGGGTCAGACTTAAAAAACACATGAGGCCTTTCTCTGGTGGGTGACATTATCATTTTACAAGAATGAACACAGATAAGCAAATCCTATTCATAAGCAAGTCACCCCTGGCTGAAGGCAAGCCTATCTGGATGGAGAGCCCTAGGCCTACATCACAATGCTCAGGCAAATGACGTGAGTCACTGTGTCAGGAACAGGATCTCCGCAGCCTCAAAAAAGAAATAAATAAAAAAAAAATAATAATAATAATAATACTGCCACAATTTTCTTCAAATACTCTGACTACAGAAGACACCTCCTTCAAAGGTCACCGCACTTACCAGCTCCCCTCTTAAATCCCAGGATGTTTTAAAACACTCTTTGCACCTCAGGATTCTAGGCCCATCCTGCCTTCTATACCAGTTCAAGTGAGAATCTCCTCCTTGAACTAAGGAACTCTCTCTCCTCCTTGAACTAAGGAACTTGGGTTAACCTGTGTGGTTTCACTAAAGCGGGCGCTCATGATTTAAGTGTCCAAGTTTAATTCTGCCCAGCTGAGAAACACAATTTCTCCAAGGCCAAACAGCTCTTCAGAGTTCTTGTTTACTAGGAAAATATCCTAAGCACGGAGGAAAACTTGAAGCCAGGTATGGTAGCACACCCCTGTAATCCCAGTACTTGGGAGGCTGAGATAGAATAGGTTCTAAACCAACCTCAGCAACCTAGCAAGACCCTATTTCAAAAGAAAACAAAACAAAAAGAACTGGGGGTGTAAGCTCAGAGATAGCATGCCCCCAGGTTAAATCTCTAGTACCCCCCAAAAAGGGAGAGAGGAAAGGGGAGACAGAAGTTAAAATGGAAATTAACCCATGATTGACATGAAATAAAACCATCACCATCTCCAAGCCCCACTGTTCTATAATAGACTGAAGTTTTCCCCCACAAATTCTTGTTTTGAGGCTGTGAAGCCCCTGCCCGAAGTGTTCGGAGTTGATAAAGGTTAAATGAGGTTGTGAACGTGGGGTTCCGAGCTACTGAGGTTGTAAAAGAAGGGTAAACAGCAGCTCTTCCTCTTCCTACCACATGAGGACACAACCCAGAAGAGGGTACTCAAAAGGCACTTTAATTTGGAAAACTGTGAGAAATAAATTCGTTATTTAAGCTACCTGCACTACAGCATTTTGTTATGGCAGCCCAAGCTAACACATAAGACTTTCAACACCGCCACCAGAAAATCATTGGCAATCCTACCACTATTGCCACGTCTCCGCACCCTCAAGGTGAAGAGGCCGACCCTGAGCAGACAAGGGTGTGACCTATGGAAAGTGCCCTTGGGTAAAGGCATACAATGCACCGATTATAAATAACAAAAAAAAAAAGAAAAGAAAAGAAAAAACAAAGTTCTTATTGCAAAAAATAAAATAAAAAAAGAAAGTGCCCTTGGGGAAAAGCCAAGACTGAGGCCTCAGCTCCAGAACTGCTTCAAATTAATACACCCCGGCGGAGGGCTCCTAGAGCTAACAGTGCTGGCTACCATGGTAGGAGAGGAAGGTGACAGTGAAGAGGACTCAGAACTCAAACTGTCCCAAAGCCCTGGGCTCAGGACTAGAGCAGCAACTGCGATGCCAGTTTAAGAGTCTGGCTGCTGCTCAGCAGGCTGGTGCATGCTTGTGATCCTAGTACTTGGAAGGCTGAGACAAGAAGATTGCAGGTTCAAGACCAGCCTTAGCAAACTTAGCAATTTGGCAAAACCGTTTCAAAATAATTTTTTAAAAAGGGCTGGGGTAGATATAGCTCAGAGGTAAAATGCCCTTTACTTCAATCCCCAGTGCAAGAGAGAAGGGTAGGGAGGGAGAAGGTGGGTAGACAGAGATAGTCTGGCTCTGAGAATCACATCACCTTTAAATTGTGGTGGTCTATCCATTAGATGCCCTCACAATCAGCTTTAGGGGCTGCAGAGGGGACACACACAGACACACTTTGCCCCCCCCCAAAAAGATACATCATCGATTATGTGGTATATTCTGGACAGAAAAAGTAATCCCATATATAACCATAAAAGCTCCTACAAAGAGTGACAGAGGTGTGGACAAAGTCCAAGACAAATATACACTTTAAAGACGGCGACTGAACTGGAAGAGGCAGGAGGATGGAGAAGTGTATCATCTACATTGCCATGTTGGTCACACAGGTATGTGCATACTTGTCAAAACTCCTTGAATCATACAGATTTTACAGCACGTAAGGATCTCCCCTACTTAGACACACACATATGAAACAAGATTCAGAGACAGGATTCCTGGGATTAAATTCGGATCTGATCACCACCTAACCATGTGTCTTGTGTGAAGAGTTGCTTACACCTGAGGCCCATTAAAACAACTAAGAAAAATGACATTAGTGAAAGCACTGGCTATGTTCTGAGAATTAAGTTACGCAACTTAAGAGGCAACTCATTTTTCTTAAAAGCCCAATTGTAATTTAAACTTCCAAGGAACATACTTCCTACTTCAAACATTCAGCACACGTGGTTCAGTCTGGAAGGACACAAAGGTGACCCAATTCCAACAATCTTTGATAGACATATCAATTCAAGTACAGACTTCCTTTATGCCCCAGATGTGAGCATAACCAAAAGGAAATCTAGAGTTCCAGTTGGCTTGGAGCATGGCAAATGGGTGCCGGGGGAGAGGCAGCAGGGACCAGCTGTGTGGCATGCCCCTCCCACAACACAGTCCATGATGCTAAGACAGTGAGGGTGTAATCAGGAACGTGTAGCCCAGCTTAAGTGAAAGGAAGCAGGCTGAGGGAACCGGAGGGCCGTGGGTCACGAGCATAAAGTGACCAAAAAAAAAAAAAGGAACATGTAGCCGGGCGTGGTGGCACTCGCTTGTAATCCCAACATTTGGGAGTCTGAGACCAGAGGATCCGGGTTCGAGGCCAGCCTCAGCTACCTGGTGAGGCACTCCGCAACTTAGTGAGACCCTGTTTCAAAATAAAGAATTTAAAAAAAAAAAAAAAAGAAGGCGGCCTGGGGATATAGCTCAGAGGTAGAATACCCCTGAGTTCAATCTCCAGCACTGCCAAAAAAAAAAAAAAAAAGAACACGTTAACCTCCACTCTTTACTCTCCAGGAAACAACTCGCCAGAAGCCATGCCTACCAGGAAGCTTGGTGCCCGTCATTTAAATCGTGTTTCTGGTTCCAATCAGTCTTTGGCATGCTCCTGTCCTTCCAGTTAAGATCTCAAAATACCTGGTCTGTAAAATAATTGAATCTGACCTACTCTAAAAACGATGCTTCCAGCTCTAGCAATCCTTAGCTGCACACACAACTCCCTTGTTACCAGACCAGTACCTGACATCATAATCATTTCTCCACTGGATCTAACATCAACACCTGGTCCAGCATCAAATCTGCTGGTCTCTACTTCTGTCACTAACATCACTTCTCGCAATGTGTGTGTCCCGGGGTAGAAGAGGGCTTCGCTTACTGAAAGTCACATTTCTCTCAAGTTTAAATATCCATCTCTGAAATTAGGAAGCATTTCATCATTAAGATGGCTTGTACTCATATCTGGTACTGTTTTTCTTTCTTGTTGATAAATATGGTACATCACTTAATGACAACTTAGGTGGGAGAAAAAGAGGTAGTAGAACTCCTTCAAAACAGGCAAACTAGAATGGCATGGTGGCACATGCTTGTAATCTCAGAAGTTGAGAGGCTGAAACTGGAGGATCTAGGTTCTCGGACAGCCTCAGCTACTTAGTGAGGCCTTCTGCAACTTAGTGAGAACCTGTTTCAAAATAAAAAATAGGACTGGGGATATAGCTTGAGGATAGAATGCCCATGGGTTCAATCCCCAGTACTGAAGAAAAAAAAAAAAAAAAAGCAAACTGAACTTGGTTCTTATTACCCACAATGCCTCCTACAAACCAAAAACATCAATATTAACCAAATAAAGTTCTACCAAGAAATGCCCCATGTACATTACTTAGGTCACAGGCGGCCTGAGTAAGACAGTTACCAAGAAAAAGGTCATGCCTGAATAAAAATATCTCTTTCCAGGATAGATGTCACTTTGCTTTTAAACAGAGAATAAATTAAGTTGTTTTCAACAAAGCATATGTGCCTTCATTTCACCCAGCTCCTCTTCTGTCTCACACCAGGAGAGGAAAGGAAACATCTTGACATCAGAGTATTTCGCTGCTTTGAGCCAGCTGGATGGTGCTCTGAAGACAGAAGTGCCCCTTAGCTAAGGGAAGGCTAACCAGGTAATCATGCACCCATACAACCGGGACCTTCACTCCAAATATATGACTCCATGGATAAACTACCATTAACCAGACAATATGTCCTGACCTTCTGACACACATTTATCTTGTGAATAAAAAATCTGAAGATGGGCACAAGATGCATTCCACAGACACCAGAAATCTTTACGAAACACTATGATTTGGAAAGTTCAAAGTTCTACTCCTTCAAAGAAAAAAAAAAAAGTGGGTTGGGGGATCGTAGGAGCGTGTCCTACATCTGCACATCCAACACTGGCTCCTCTCCTGTGATTTCCAGCCTGCAGATCAACAGTATTAATCACTAGGTGAAAAAATGGAAAAACAATAAATGTATCTGTGTGTCTGTGACTAAAAAGAAGAGGGTAAAGAATCAGAAATGCATGGTGGGGGAGGTAACTGGGGACTGAAAGGGGGGGAATGAGGGAGTATTCTACTACTAAGCTACACCCTCAGCTCTTGTTTTTGTTGTTTTGTTTGTTTTTAAGTAGTATCACAAAGTTACCAGCTGTCCTAAAACCTGTAATCCTCCCATCTCAGCTTCCCAAGTACTGGTATTACAGATGAGTGCCACCGTACCCAGCTAGGAATACATTTTTTGTTCATTCCGCACATTAATTCAATTACAAACTACAATAAAATCCAGAAACATGCAACGCTAATATGCAGAACCCCATCTTGAGGTCTTTTTCCAAATGAACAATTTCACTTATCGCCTTCAAAAGAAACAGGGAGGGAAGAAAGGAGGAAGGAAGGGAGGGAGGGAGGGAGGGAGGGATGGCCTCCTACAAACTCTTCTTTGGAATCCTATCTTTCTGGAAGGCTCCAAAATTGCTTCCATTTAAGTGGTGATTAAACATGTGGCAGCTCTAATCCAGGAAGCCTGGGTTTGCATCCTTACTCTGCCTAGTTGGAGAGGCAAACTGCTAATCCACTCATACTGTATATGAAAGTTTGTTATGACAAATGAATAAAGTAATTCAAACTACTGCAGCAAGAGCTGGTAAATAGTAAGAACTCAATACAGGTTTAGCTATCACAACTCCTGCCTGGACTAAGATTCTAAAGAAAAGGGCCCAAGTGCCCTTAAATCTACTCAAGACTGTTTCACTGGTCAGAGAGCTTGCTGATCTCAGATGACATTTATAGGAAGCAAATGAAATTCAAATGCAGCTAATAGCTCCACTCTCTCACTGTGTAATTATGCATACTCATTATTTGTGTAGCATGTTATTATTTAAATGTCCCCAATTTCAGCCCCAGCGGGCCAAGGGCCCTCAAAGAGTAGCCAAGGTCTCAGCCTCCTTTCCGAAGCTTTTGTCTTTTTATTACAGCCAGAAAAAGTGGCATTATCTACAGCAGGAAGTAGACAGAAGGCTCACAATCAGCAGATCTTAGTCCCGCCTCACCCCCTAAGCCCAGCTCCAGCCAACAAACTAATGATGGCTTCAACTCCTACACAGACAATACAGGAGGCTGCCCAAGACACATTTGCTACCTACAGCAGGGCAAAAAATTTCACTCCTTGTCACTTTAGAAGCACAAAAGCAAGACTGATGGCAAGCATGGATTTTTATGACATGAAAAAACAAGGTCTCTCTACTATCTTGTGTCTGCCTGGGTTATTACTACTCTACTAGAGCTGCAGAAATGGGCAGGCTGAGCTCAGCCACTCAGATGTAAGCTGCACTATTAACAGACACCCGAGCCCCTTCATACAAATGGGAAGGGCAAAGGGCTACTCGCTCATCACACCAGCATGCCAGTGATTTAGCAGAAGTGATGTCAATTTGTTTTTAAATTAGATAAAAATTACATGGAACCCATTCCATTGTTAGTGCAAAATGTTTAAAAATCTGAATCATCCCAGGAAAATAGCAGAAGCAATAGTCCAGAAACATCTTCGTTAAAAAATGGACCAGGAGAAAAAGAATAAAGCGTCTTGTTTTCAACGCTACAATTTCAGTGTCATTTTTATGCATTCTGTGTTGAAAGCTGCATACTGAACCCAGAAGTACACTGCTTGTGCTATAGTTCCATTCCGCTGCTGTGAAATAAACACCCGTTGGCAAAGTCTCACACACACACACACACACACACACACACACACCATTCACAAGGCAATTCTGTTCAGCTTACAATCGATGTCGGGCCTCTCAGAGACATGTCATGACCTAAGGTCCCCATACTAAATAGCATGGAAACGTGTGCCCAGAGGTGGAAACCACCCATCACCCACCTACCTCTGGTCACACGCTCTCACCCCGGTCTGCCCTAGTCCATAAGTTGGGAGACACCACCCAGGAGAGGCTCTTTGCAGAGTTCTAAAGTCTTACCCTCAGCCAAATTTCCATGGCAACAAAAAAATGCACCAATGGAATTATTTCAACATTGGAAAAGAGGAATCTCAAGGGTATGGGGGCTAGTTCTCCCCCCCAAAAAAAAAAAATTTTTTAACACACACTTTGCATGACTTCTGTGCTTTGGCTCTGGTTTCGTGTGACCTTTAGGACTAGGTTTTGCTCTGGGTTAGGGTGCATGCGGTGGCCAACTCTAGGGCATCAATCCATCCCAAGTGACCTGAATATACACCCACGTTCAGAACACAGCTTGTGATTACAACGCTCTATCCAAACACCCAGAAAGGTCCTGGATAGTCCCTGGTCTTTCAGATTTCTCAGGATCATACCACCCAGCAGTGCCTTCAAAGAAGAAAGAACTCCCAATTCTGCTTTCCTTCGCTTCCCAAGAAGTCCTCCAAACAAGAATGTATGACTGTTTTAATATCAGAGCTGCCTTCAGGACTCTTCACATCTGAAACGTGGGGAGATGCTTGAGTTGTGAAAGTACACAGCTATAGAAATTGAATACAGAGTAACAAAAAGGTAGCTTGGAAAGTTGCCTGCACAAAAACCTACACAAAGCAGCAAGGGGCACATTCATAGCAATTCCGCAACCAACACTGAAGCCTTAGTGCCCGTATTTTTGTTTAAGCCATTAAGAAGATGAAAGTCAACTAAGTGCCCTGTTAAAAAGCTATCCTTTTGCCACAGAAGGTAGTACCAAAATCAAATCTTTGATCCCAATGAAGACATCTTTCACAACTTAGAATTTCTTCCACAGTCTCATCAAGCCCCTGTGACAAAGTCTAAATTGAATCTGGCCAACTGGCTAGAAGCACTGGCTGCTTCTTCAATGACTTAGTTTTCTGGTCATTTACCCAAATGCCACCACTATTAAATCCCAGACAACTGGCTAACTTTTTGTCCTGATAATTCCCAGAATAGGTTGTTTACTCCTTGGTGGAGAGTGAAAGAAGCACTAAGGCTTTGCCGCTCTGGGACAGCAGGAAGACGGCATTCCTTTTCACAACTATAAAATCTCACAGTGTAACAGCTACTTGACTTGCTCTACTCTTGCTCTGGGATTCAGCAATATTCTCCCTCATTACCCTCCCCTCCCCAGAACTTAATCAGACAAATGGCGTGTGCACCGTGAAGCAGTGACAGGAGACGGTCACACTCGACATTCTGCACACAATCCCCGGGCTCAGAATTTACTATATTACAAAGAAAGAAAGGGTGGAGCCATCACCTGCAAGAGACCCAGGTAAAAAGGGGCCCTTTGGGAAAACAAGATATAGGAGTTCAAATTGTTAGGCTTGTAGCAACAGATTCTGTCAGTTATTTTGCTTTGTAAATGGGCCTTTTCTATACATATTTGCTCAGATGAGTGAGGAGAGGGAAGGAAGGGGGTAGAGCGTGTAACACACATGGCAGAGTCACTTCAGGGTCAAGTCACAGTACATTAAGAAATCTGGGCTGAGAGTGCGCATGCAGGGGTGGGTGTGTGGGTGGGGGGTCTTTCCAGTCACACAAACGGAAGAACATTGTCCTAAAAGAGCAAAGCAACCAGGATAAATGGTGGCGTTCACAGAAGTGGTCTTATAAAACCCTGCAGTGGCCCTATGGAAGGTCAGCCAACAGATTCAGTTTAAAACCACTAGATCTGACAAGAGACTGCCAGAAAACATGACTTAGAATTAAAGCTGGCAGGCGAGGAATCGGAAGCCATAAGTGAACTTGTCATTTCGTATCCTGGCAAACTGTCAGGTACTCAGCATGTGATGGCTCCCCTAAGACCAGAGCCACCCTAAAATAAATATAACAGGGTGGAGACCCTGTCCTCACCCTTGACCCAGCACATGTTGGAACACAATCCATTCATACACTGTCTATAAGTCTAAGAGATTGATACATGCACAAGAGGCTCCTGACCATCACCACGGTGCTTCCTGGGAAACAGTACAACCCAATGTTTGCCCTCAAATCACTTTCAGATGACTTCATAAAAATCATACGAATCCTAATAAGAAAAAAAAGGGGGGGGGGCCCAAGCTGGGCGTGGTGGCACACGCTTATAATCCCAGTACTTGGGAGGCTGAGACCGGAGGATTCGGGTTCGAGGCCAGCCTTAGGAACTTATTGAGGCTCTCTGCAACTTAGTAAGACCCTCTTTCAAAATAAGGAATAAAATATAGGGCTGGGGGTGCAGCTTGGCAGTAAAATGCCCCTGGGTTCAATCCCCAGCACCACAAGGGGTTGAGGGGGGGGGGATTCATACAGTCAACAGGGAGTGAGTTTTCTTCCAGGTGTTCTAGATACATTGAAGACTATGCAGAAGAAGAGGTACTTCCTGGGATACAGGAATTCTAAGCCACTGCACCCTACTGCCCTGTAGCAACCTGCGCGGGATGACCAGCGAGCAGGTACAAGGCGGTTAGGCCAGCACACAGGAAGGCACTAGACACAGGCTATTTCCTTACCCAAACAGGAGATAAGAACTAAAGCCCCTGCATTTTAGCAAGATCACCCAAAGATTCTGTGCACACACTCGGGTAGAGAGACAGCCATAGAAAAGCTGTCAGACAGGCTTCCTGTTCAGTCCACAACTAAGAAAGACACCATGTTCATTGTATTTTGCAGTACATAAAGGAACAAATCTATAATCCCAACAAGATGTAAGCTAGGCACCTGAGGGCAGGTTAAGAAGACCAAGCTGCCAGAACACATCCAATTCACAGAAACAATTCCATGCACGCAGATAAGTCCGGCTCCAGCAAGGGTCAACTCACCATTCACTGTCTTGAGGCTCCCAGCAATGCCTTCCCCATGCTGCCTCTTCTGGGCATTCTTGAACTCTTTCAGAGACAAATAAAGGACTTTACGTACCACCCTTTCTTCTGACCACGGAATCCCATCACTGTCATCCTGGAGAAAGAAAGGGAGGAAGAAAGTTACTATAAAGCAAGCAAGCAAACAGTCTAATTCAGAGTAGACTTTGAAAAACAAGTAATGTGGACCATGACCCTGTACTGGAGATCTACCTTATATCGTAACATAAAGGGACCATACCAGCCCACTCTGGAAACTTCAAACAGATCTTTAGACTGAAATATAAATCATCTCACTTCCTTCTATACCCTACATCTAAGTACAGTCACTATTCATTCTGTAGTTTTTTATTCCTGGCAATGTTCAGAAAAGGAAGTTGTCATACAACCACAGGAGTGAGGAATCGTTTTACTAGAATTTTATAAAGTGAGTAAGGTCAGAATGAACAGTGCATTTCAAATATGTGTAGCACTCTTCTGAAACTTTGTTGCCCATTTTGGGAATTCAAATATTGCAAGATAGAGTTGCTAAGCCAGGCACAGTGGCTCATGCCTATAACCCCAGTATGTAGGAAGCTGAGACAGGAGGACCACAGGTCCTCAGCAACTTAGCAGGAACCTGTTTCCAAATAAAAACAGGGCTAGGGATTGTAGTTCAGAGATAGAATGCCCTGGACTCAATCCCCAGTGCCAAAAGTCAAACAGAAAGATAGAGGTGCTAGCCGGGTATGGTAGCTCATGCCTATAATCCCAGTACTTGAGACACGGAGACAGGAGGATCACAGGTTTACAGCCAGTCTCAACATCTTAGCAAGATCCTCACAGCAACTTGGATGCCATTTCAAAATGAAATTCAAAGGGCTGGGGTGTAGCTCAGAGGTGGAGTGCCCCTGAGTTCAATCCCCAGAATATCAAAAAAGACATTTAGGCACCGATTCCCTTGGCAAAAGATATTCAGAGGTTCTAGACCTCTAGACATTGTTCTTCATCTAATAAGTACTTAACATTCACACACCTACTTCAAGACATAAGCATTATTTAACAGTTCAATTTAGAGTTGGGAGTATTTGAGCTTCTCAGACACTTTGCGTCCTAAAATAATAACAGCCAGGCATGGCAGCGCACACCTATAATCCCAGTACTTGGGAGGCTGAGACAGGAGGATCGCAGGTTCGAAGAAAGCCTCAGCAAGTAGCGTAACTCCCATCAACCTAGCAAGATCCTGTTTCAATATAAAAATAAAATAGGGCTGAGGTGTAGCTCAGAGGTAGAATGCCTCTGAGTTCAATTCCTAGAACCAAAATAATAATCACATTGATAGCCTAGATGAAAAAAGGATAAGGATATTTAGCTTCCTTCTGCTCCTGCAGAGGCCAAAAACCTCAGAGAACTCATTCATGGGTGGTCTGGTGCTGATATACTGGGTTGTACAAAAGAATTGGTTTTCACTCCTGCCACAAACTGATCATGGAAAACCTCCATGGGTCTCGATGAGAAGGCTAGATTATCTCAGGTCTTTTCCAGCTCTTAAATTTCTATACCCTGCATAAACACAAACTACGTCTAGAAATCCAACCACATACAGACTTCTAAGCCCTTTAAAATAACTTGGGCTGCACACTCTGGTTAAGTCTCAAGGATTTCCTAGAATGAAAGCAAATCTCCACCTCCTATACAACAAGGGAAAGAAAGGCCCAAGAAGGAAGAGAGCTGAGACTTGTACCTCTCTCTGCCCGTCCTCCACTCCTACAGGCCTGCCAACCTGGGATTTCCACAGAGGAAGGAGGTACATCCTCTCTTCCTGGTTGGTGGCTCTCCTAAGAGTGCCAAGACAGCAAACACACCACCCGAGTGGTGCTCAGGGTTTGGCCATGAAGACAAGGGAGGAAACCAACCTCGCAAGAAGAATACAAGTAATTTCTAAACTTCTGGTGGGTGTGAGTCAATCACAAGATCTAAAAACCAGCACAAAGCAGTGCTCTGGCCAGACTCGTTCGTGAAATCCAAACAATCAACCTGAGTACATGCAGATGATTTGGCTACACAACAGATGAAAAGCAAGACGAAGCTGAATTAATTTTTACAGCAACTCCCTTGAGTGCCTGTGAAAGCTCCCCTAGCATATTAGTTGCGACTGAATGATAGTGTTAACTGCAGCGGGAGTTAATGCTTATTAGGCTGAAATCCACCTTTTCAACAGCCACTGTCTATTGAGAAAGGCTGTCAGGCAGAATTCTCTTCACCACCAGATTCCCACTCCAATCGTTTGCATCTCCTCAACAAACAATGACGTGAGCTTATAAACTATTATTTCCTACGTGTACACAGTTTATAAATTACAAAGCCCAAAATAGCTTTCAATGTATAACTCCCATGACGATTTACTGCATCCTGGGTAGGCCGATGCCTTCCCCTGACTTCAGCCTCCGGATTAGAGAATTATATCCCTACAACCAAAGTCGAATTAAAACAAACCATGCGGGATGGGAACTCTTGCAAAGAACACCACATATAAGGCTCAGGTACTGACGCCGGCAGCTTCATGACACCCATAAAGTACTTTAAACACAGGAGCAACAATCCATGACATGGGCTGAGGCTTCAGAATTCAGACAATAAAAATAAAAACTTCCAAAAGCACACACACCTATGTTCTTTAATAAGCTCCAGAGCTGGTCAAGACTTGTCATCCCCCTCAACGCTGATGCGAGACACACCTGCGAGGGAGTAAGTTGACTCCATGACCGGTAGGTAATAACAGAACATTCAACATTAAACTCTCTTCATTGCCCAGCACTGCTCCCTTAATGGAGGGCCAGATGCAGCAAGCAAAGGAAGGCATGTCCAGCCAGGTGGCAGGTAGCCCAGGAAGGTTTTTCTCCAGCATACCACTCACCCTGCAGCTGCCTCCTCCTTGTCCCCAAGTGCCACAGTGCTAAATGCTCAGACAACCCAGACAGAACTCAGGACAGCAAAGTTCAAATACAGGGACTTCCTTTATATTTTTCCTTTTCCCGTAGCTGCTTCAGGGAATCGGCTATTCAAACAATGTCTGCGTGGGGTCAGGAGATCATTTCTGAGTCAGTGTGCCCTGCACGCCATAGATATGCCAGGCATAGTGAGAACACAATAAGCCTTTTTTGGAATCAAAAACTATGATGCAGGCTGAGATATGAGGATCGCAGGTTCGAGCCCAATCTTAGCAACTGAGCAAGACCCTGTTTCAAATAAATGAAAAGGGCTGGAGCATAGCTCAGAGGTACAATGCCCCTGGGTTCAGCCCTCAGTACCAAAAACAATAATATTGGGTTACAGATGTGGTTCAGTGACAAGAGCGCTTGCTTAGCACGTACAGGCTCTAAGTTTGATCCCCAGCACCAAAGCAATACAAAGCAAAAACTTAAGGAAGCTCTGGAGCCGGATGTGGTTGTATATTCTTGTAATCCTAGTACTTGGGAGGTTGAGACAGGAGGATGACAGTTTTGAGGGCAGAATCAGCAATTTAGTGAGGCTCTCAGCAACTTAGTGAGACCCTGTTTCCAAATAAATAAAATCAGTCTAGGGGCTTAGCTCAGAGGTAGAATCCTACTGGGTTCAATCCCCAACACCGCAAAAAAAAAAAAAAAAAAAAAAGAGGACACTCTATCTCACTCTTCTGCCACCTTCTACTGGCAACTGCCCTGCCAGTGGCAAACCTTAGGCAACACCCAGTGTGATCTCAGTGGAGTGCCTGAGATCACAACAACTTTCATGATTTCAACCACCATTTCTCCCATAAAACACTCCCCACAGTGACTAATCCACATCTCTTGTTCCCAGCAGCAAACTGGAGTCATCCCTCCTAGAATCGGGGCTGCCACCACCGTCCTCCACAACATAGTCCGCTGCCATCCCATGGCCCGCATGGGTGCACAGGGCCCACACTTCTCGACCCTCACAGTCCCTTGGGCTAAATACTAGCCAACTCTTTCATATACAATACTTTCAACTTGCTGCTACTCCCCCACCTTCCTTACCACATCTGTACAGGCTCCTGTTTCTCTATCCCAGAGGATTCTCTCACCACACTCTTACATCACCCTCCAAATCCCATAAGTCATTCCCAAATCATAATTCTCAAATTAGCCACTGTCCCATTCGTGCCTCAGTGTCCCAAATTCCAAACCATCCCCTTTCTCATCCAAGTCAGATAACGTGGCTCTCCCTGTCTGGGGAGAAGTTAGGATTGGACAGTACAGTAATGAAAAGAGACCAAGCCCCACAAACCCAAGCACCCTGTCCATGATGGTTTAGTGGTCAGCTTAGTACAGAAGACACAATAATAAAGGCTAGAAATGGAAAAAGGACAGGACTTTTATTGTGCCAAGCATTTGCCATCCTTTGAAATAATCAGACCAAGAGGGGAGGACTGAAGGTTCAAGGCCAGTGCATGGTAACTTACTTAGAACCTACTCCAAAATAAAAAATTGAGACGGGGTGTGTGGGTGCGCACACACACACACACACACACGCGCGCACTGTCTAGGAAGCAAACTTCTGTGCTATGTTCATTAAATTTCTTACAAAAAGAAAACAGTACAACATAACCCTATCTGGTCTAAGTCCTGCAACAGACACACAAGATAAAGTAGCACATGGGGCAACTACGTGTCTTTTGGCAAGAAGCAGTTATTTAAACAATTCTCCAAAGCTCACCTTCCAGAGTGGAGCTGACAGCTTTCTACCTACCTTCCAGATTACTGCAACTCCTCGGGACCTTAACCACTCGGCACTGCTGCAAGCGCACACCCTCCTCCCCTGATCCACACCTGGCTCAGCACTTGCATTTCTCCAGGATCCCCAGGTAACTTCTGTGCACAGTAAGCACATGGTAAACAGGGCATAGAATAGAAACACTGCTGGGCACAATCGTGCCCCTCCTGTGCCCACTGCACACTTCCCTCTAATTTCCATCAGAACCTAAAGAAAACATGAGATGAAACCCACAGATGAATGCTTCAAACATCCACCTACTGTTGTCATCATTCCTGGCAGAACTGAAAAGTCTTTATCAATATGCCCTGGTAAGCCTTTCCCCTTTGACTTCTCAGTGATCAAAGAGCTCTGGTGAAAACCATAAAAAGGGTATGGCCCTTAATAAAGCACGCTCGTCCCTTTCATCATTCCTTGGGTGACAGGTCTCTCTCACACCCTCATCTTCTCTCACCCAACTTGGCATGACTTCCCTTTACAATTCACCACCCAGAATGAAACACACATCTGAACATGTGAATTCCACTCCATAACAGGACCCGAAGGTACGTGAAGATAGTTTCCATTCCCAAACCCAAATTCTAAGTTAGGATAAACATTAGCAGCCACATTGCAAAGTAGAACCTCATATTAAGCTTGCAGTTAATCCTTCATGGAGATTCTATTTTTGCTTCTTGTGGGAACAGGCTGGGCAGCACGGAACAGAAGTAAAGGTACTGCACAATGCATCATGATGCAAAAAAGTAACCAATCCAAACAGCCCAGCTCTCACAAATTTTTTCTATACTTCTCTCCTCCACAAAGGAAAAAGACACACACACACCCTTAAAACCCTGCAAAGCCACCAACAGCCAAGGGTGCACAAAAACAAACCAAGTTGTATCTGAACAGGGTGAAAGAATGGCTTTACAAGACAAAAGAAGCAATGGGATTCTTGCTTTTAAGAACAGATTATTCCTATATAAGTACACCAGGAGTCCTTATCTGTTTCAGCTGCTGCCTTCCAATGACAGAAAAACTTCAAGAATGGGCTGTCAAAATCTCAGCAGAACATGCCAGTACGTTAGTGCAAGTAAACACGGGCAGTGGAGCAGGCCCCGGGCAGAGGATGATCCCCTTGGAGTTATCGGGAAGACTATTAAAAGTGGTAACACCTGAGCTGATAGCAGTACTGCTGGCTAGGAAGTAGGCTCAGCACTCCCGTGCTGTAGTCAGGATTTTTCTGCTCAGCCTCGCCCTAGTGTAGACCCACAGCACTGCTTTCTCCCTTCAGTCTAAAATGTGTAAGAGAAAGCCAGGTGCAGTGTGGCACAGCCACTTGAGAGGGGGAGGTAAGAGGGTCACCTGAACCCAGGAGTTTGTGGCTAATGTGGAAAGACAGCAAGACCTTGCCAACCTCCACCTCTCCCCCCAAAAAAGTATGAGAAAGGAAGTATTCCTGAAACTTTTAGACTAGGGGGGAGTGGGAAGGACTGGGAATTGAATCCAGAAGCATTCTACCTCCAAGTGACACCCTCAGTGTGCAAGTGTCTATGCTCCAACTGGAGACTGAACCCAGGGGCATCCTACCTCTGAGCTACACACCCTCACCCTGTTGTGTGTTTTTTGTTTTGTTTTTGTTTTTGTTTTGTTTTTTTAAATTTGGAAACAGGGTCTCAGATTGCTACAGCTGGGCTTTGAACCTGTGGTCCTCCCGTCTCAGCCTCCCAAGTAGTGGGATTATAAGTGTGTGCCACCATGCCTAGCTTTGTTCTTTTATTTTTGAAACAGGATCTTGCTAAATTACTGAGGCTGGCCTTGAACCTGGGATCCAGTCTCAGCCTACCAAATTCTGAGGTTATAGGCATGCAACACCATGCCTGGCTTTTTGTTTTTTTGTTTTTGTTTTCAAAAGATGAGTTTCAATCTTGTCTAAAGGTTGTAGCTAGACAAAAACAAGAGCAGGAAATGAAATTTCAAAACTCAGAAATTTGTTATCTACAAAACAATTCAAATGTGTAACTCACACTGACTCCCAAGTGAAAACAAAATTAAAACTGCTGGAATGAAAAATCTCTAGCTGCAGATAAGTAACAGGACAGGAGGAAGAGAAGGGTTTCCTTACTGATCTCTACACTACCCCATGTAAACTATGTTTATGCAACATATCCATGTGCTGGTTTTCATTAGGGTTTTGAATTCAGGTCATTTAGAGTTAAGAGATTTAAAAAAAAAAAGCATGGGCTAGAGAGGGAAGCAAAACTAAAAATTTTTTATCAATCACAACTATTTGCCATTGAAAAGCGTCCAACAACCGGTAATTTCCTATCACTTGCATTCTTCACTGGGCATCCAAACCAAAGGAACTGGTGAAAATAGGGAAGTGAGAACAACTGGCGAAAACTGACCAGACTCAGCTAGGGTCCTACTAAATATCAAATCCATTAGAAAAAATAAAGCTGATATCCAGGACATAACAGGATGACACACCCTTGTTTTAAATTGAAAATCAGAACCTTCCAGCAGGGTTTACCTGTCAACCTGCTGGGAAAGGAAGGAGGCAGAGAGTTATTGAAGTACCGCACTCCACGGAAACACTCCAGCTTCCATGGGGAGTGGCCACAGCACATCGCATGTTCTTCAGAACCTCCAATAACTGAAACCAACAAGTTCAAATAGAAAAATAGCCTTCCAATAGATGGGAGATGGGGTATGGGAGGGAGGTTGAGGCATGAAGACAACATCCTCATGTGGAAGCACCTGTGTGGACTACAAGAGTCACTGGAGGCTCACACACCTGGTCAAAGATCAAGGATGGAACTTTTACCCCCTTTAAAAAAATGCAATTAGTGCCCAACTCTACACCCCTATGTTGGATCAACATGAAATGTCATTTCATAAGCATGGGGATGAGATGGAGGGAGTCTGATTAAAAGTGGCTCAAAGCTAAACAACAGATAACAGAAGTGTGAAGACAAGGTCTGTGGAGAAGGAAAAAACTGATAGCCATTTCCTCCTTCCAGGGATAAGTGACGAGAAGCTTCTTTGTGGATGCCACTTTCATGTGCGTGCTGTTAGATCACCCGACTGCGTTGCTATGTGAAATGCCAGCCTGTTCCATCCAAACTTCGGGGAGCAATGAAAGTGGCAAAAACAAGGTGGGGTGAGGGATGGTGGCTCTTTCCATGGATTAAACAAACAAGGATTTAAGCCGGGCGTGGTGGCGCACACTTGTAATCCCAGCATTCAGGAGGCTGAGACCGGAGGATCCGGGTTCGCGGCCAGCCTCAGCTACCTAGTGAGGCACTCCGCAACTTAGTGAGACTCGGTTTCAAAATAAAGAATAAAAAATAGGGCTGGGGGTATAGCTCGGAGGTAGAATGCCCGTGAGTTCAATCCCCAGTACCGAAAAAAACAAAACAAAACAAACAAACAAAAAAAAAAAAAAAAAGGATTTAACAGAGCACTAAATAAAAGCAGGTGGGGGAGAAGATAGTGAATGAACAAGTGAGCGTGGTACAGCTTCAACATAGCTAAAACATTTCTTCCCTTTAACAGTACTTCTTCCTTAGAAACCTCCTGGATCAGTCCGTCCACATGCTTGAAATCCCAGTACTTGGGAGGCTGAGACAGGAAGATCACAAGTTCTCAGCCAGCCTCAGCAACTTAGTGAGACCCTATTTCAAAATAAAATAGGGAGCCGAGTGTGGTGGCACACGCTTGTAATCCCAGCATTGGGGAGGCTGAGAACGGAGGATCCGGGTTCGCGGCCAGCCTCAGTTACCTAGTGAGGCCCTCCACAACTTAGTGAGACTCGGTTTCAAAATAAAGAATTAAAAATAGGGCTGGGGGTATAGCTCGGAGATAGAATGCCCCTGAGTTCAATCCCCAGTACCGCAAAAAAATAATAAAAATAAAATAAAATAGAGCCGGGGGTGTGACTCAGAGGTAGACCACCTCTAGGTTCAATCTCCAGCACCAAGGGGGAAAAAAACAAATATTAAAAAAAAACTTTTGGATCAGCTAGGTACTAATCCATTTTTTTTAAATTTCTATAGAATAGCTAGCTGTAGATACATACACAAAGAAAAACTGGGGGAACAATTCACACCTAGAAGTAGGTGGATGAGAAACATCCTAGGAGAAGGAACTAAGTTGCTAAACCTGTGGTTGATGATTCCTTCCCTTGGTTTTAAATTAAAAGCACTTCAAGCAGCAAAAATTTCCTCAGACAGGCATGCTTCCTGGGTTAAGGCTAACTGCCTGAAAATGCTTATGCAAGGAGAGTTTTACTTCTTCCAAACTCCCATTAAATAATGTGTACTTATCTTTGATTACCGCCTATTAAAAAAAAGCTACAGCTGAAATTGGATTAAGAACTTCTGCTGAAAACGATTTATTGCATAACACAACTCTGACAGCCTGAATCTCCGGCCACCAACCGAGTCTTTATAAAAATCTGCTGGGCAGCTGCCAAGTCAGCTCTTTTCCGTCTGAGCATGTCAGGCATTCGCCGTCGTCAAGGCAGCAGCATGGCAGCAAGACATCCGCACGTTCTTGGTGAAAGGGTGCAGTCAGGGAAGAAGCCACCGAGGCCACGCAACCAGCCGGCGCCAAGCCCTCCTGCACCTCGTGATCTGGCAGTCGTCAATACAGACCAGAGATCTACAGTGAGATGACCCAAGAGCACACCAGCTCTCCAAATCAGCAAATCTACCCTCAGAGAGGGGCATGGGGGGAGGGGATCAAATCAAATTACAAATAAGTTCTTCACCCACGGCACGAAAACAAAAATCAGTTTAGTGTCAACCATCCTGATGCACACCTATACAACTTTACTTTGTGAATACATTAACAAAGCACCCTCCTAGCCGGGCGTGGTGGCGCATGCTTGTAATCCCAGCATTCAGGAGGCTGAGACCGGAGGATCCGGGTTCGCGGCCAGCCTCAGCTACCTAGTGAGGCACTCCGCAACTTAGTGAGACCCGGTTTCAAAATAAAGAATAAAAAATAGGGCTGGGGGTATAGCTCGGAGGTAGAATGCCCCGGAGTTCAATCCCCAGTACCGCAAAAAGAAAAAAAAAAAAAAAAAACAAAGCACCCTCCTAAAGGAATTCCAACTGATTTAGATTTTTTAATCGTTAAAACCACTTTATGTTAAGAATATTCCTCCAAATCCTCAAAATGACGTATTTTCTAAGTTGCACTGTCAAATATAGTAGCCACTAGTTACGAGTGGCTGATTGTAATTGAACTCAAAGTTCCTTAAGTAATACTGGCCACAGCTCAAGCACTCAATAGCTCAAATAAATGGACAACACAGCTATAGAATGTTTCCGCCGTCAGGGGAAGTTCGATTGGACAGCACTATACTATAGCACACATTTACATTAGACTAGGTAAGGTTTCCATCAACAGTGTGTGCTACCCGATAATACATTTCACTACACCCCAGAGGGTCTATAAAACGTGTACTTTACGCTCTATTCCACTTGGCAGGACAATTCTGGGAGATTAGAAACCTTGCATAAGAAAATTACAGTCTGAAGTCAGCCTGTAATCCCAGTACTTTGGGGGATGAGACAAGAAGAGTGCAAGTTTGAGACCAGTCCCAGCAACATAGTGAGACTCTCAACAACATACTGAGACCCGGTTTCAAAATAAATATAAAAAGGGCTAGGGGTGTAATTCAGAGGAAGCTCAATCCCCTGTACTGAGAAGGAGAATGAATATATATTACAATCTAAATCAAGTAAGATCGATTGAAACTATAGAAACCTCCACGTAACTGTCCTACAAGTGGCTGTAGCCCTACATCTGATCGTTCCATTTTGCAGGAAGCATGTGTGAATTTGTTTGTTTGTTTGTTTTGCGGTACTGGGGATTGAACTCAGGGGCATTCTACCTCCGAGCTATACCCCCAGCCCTATTTTTTATTCTTTATTTTGAAACTGGGTCTCACTAAGTTGCAGAGTGTCTCACTAGGTAGCTGAGGCTGGCCGCAAACCCGGATCCTCCGGTCTCAGCCTCCCGAATGCTGGGATTACAAGCGTGCGCCACCACGCCCGGCTCGGCATGTGTGAATTTGATGAAGCACTCCTCAACTCATTATGGGGTCATGTCTCAAGCTTACCTTGAGAATATCACTACATAGAAAATGTACTTCACGCCCTCTGCAACTTAGACCCTGTTTCAAAAATAAAATAAGGCTGGAGGTATGGCTCAGAGGCAGAATGCCTACCCGGGCATGGTGGCATATGCCACCCAGTACTTGGGAGGCCAAGACAGGAGGATGGCCGGTTTGCAGCCAGCCACAGCTACTTACTGAGGCTGTCTACGAGTTAGAGAGACCCTGTTTCAAAAGTAAAAGTAGGGTTGGGGGGGGGGGGGGAGATCAGAGGTAGAGTGCCCCCTGGGTTCAATCCCCAGTGTAAAAAAAAAAAAAAAAAAAAAAAGTAGCAAGACTCAAGACTCTCAATGTCCTGTATCAAAAAGAAAATTTTATGTACCTAGCCCACCAACACATCCTAACTTTGCAACATGGCACACCTTACAACCCTGTGTGGTGGACTGCAAGGGGCAGCCACTGGGTCAGAGAATGTGCCAAATGTGTCATAGACCAGGAAGAGACCCACACTTGAAGCCCCAAATATGGTTTCTACTGAGTGTATATTGCTTTCATACCTCCTTATGTCAGGATGTCCGTTTATGATAAGGCAGTCTAGAAAGCCTGCATACACGCAATGCTTTCTTATGCATTCAAGCCGTTTTCCAAAGGAGCGGACTACAGAATAAGATTCTCAGATTAAGGCCAGACAAAGGCAGTCCTCTGCCAGCCATTCTCCCAGCACCAACAGGGCGGCCGGCCCACATGACCCCGATTCACTGCTGCAACCCTCTCCTGGCTGGGCTAGGCAAGAATATGGGCCTGTGAGCTACGGCAAAAGGTTAGAGCACCACTCCCACCAGGACCTACGACTCTGCTGGGGTCATTTTAGCTCAGTCCATAGCTGACTGCCTTGCTGGCTTCTTTTTTTTTTTTTTTGCTCAGCAGTGAACCTCAAACAGGAAACAAGCTTCAGTATATATAAACACTGCCAAAAGACAGCTTGGTCAAGTTATAAAAATTAGATTTTTTTTTAACATAGGAAAAGCTACAAATATACCTTGCCCTTGGATTAACATGAATTGTTACTTACTCTAGATACAGGTGAAGTTGTGTCCTGTGCATTTCCCCCTCCCTGAGTCCTCCGACCTCCCCAGAGGTGGCTGGTACTGTTCCATCCCAGGTATGGGTCCCCAGAAACAAGCTTTAGTCTGTCGTCACCCCTAATGGCACGTTATACCCTCCACTCCACTCCACGAGTAGCCTATGAAGCATCACCACGCAAGCTTATTTAAATAACAGAACTGAAAGTCGGGCATGGCGGCGCATGCTTGTAATCCCAGCATTTGGGAGGCTGAGATCCAAGGATTTGGGTTCGAGGCCAGCCTCAGCTACCTAGTGATGCACTCCACAACTTAGTGAGACCCTGTTTCAAAATAAAGAAAAAATAGGGCTGGGGGTATAGCTTTAGAGGTAGAATGCCCCTGAGTTCAACCCCCAGTACAGAAAGAAATAAACAAATAACAGAACTGAGGCAGAGCTGTTTATAGTACAGATCACATCCTGATTCTTTGTTGTGCTCCCCAAGGTGCAGTGCGTTCAGCACAGAGCAGGCATCTGAAAACCATGTCCTCGGTGCACCCACAGAAACTGGAGGCAAGTATGACGAGAACAGAGGCCCAAAGGCAGAGCCCTGGATCATCCGACATTCCGCGCGCCTTAGACTTGCTCATTATCTAGGGCAATGGTGGCAAACTTGAGCACTCAACAGAAGTACCTACAGGGCTTGATAATGTACGCTTTCTCGAGGTGGCACTGATATTGCTGGTCCAAGATCACACTGTGAAAACCACTAGTGTGGATCCTACGTTCACCCTAGTCATTCTTCCCTAAAAACTGATCACAGCTGGGCGTGGTGGCACACGCTTGTAATCCCAGTACTTGGGAGGCTGAGACAGGAGGCTTGCAGGTTCTCGGCTGGCCTCAGCTACTTAGTGAGAACCTCCACAACATAGTGAAACCCTGTTTCCAAATAAAGAATGAAAAGTAGGGCTGCGGATGCAGCTCAGAGGTAAAATGCCCCTGGGTTCAATCCCCAGTACTGCAAAAAAAAAAATTCACTGCCCTGGCAAATACGGCAAATGCCAAACCTAATGCAAAGGTTTGACTACTCTCCCCTGGCTTTCCTGTCTCCCTAAGATTTCTTTTTCTGTTGATTCTTCCTGCAACCACCACCACCTTAAAATCCGATTCTGCCCTTTCCAACCATCCATCTGTTATCTACATACCCAAGACCACTCACTAGTAGTCTTTCTGATACTCTCCTCCCTTGCCACACTCTACCTATCTACCTATTTATGTGATTTTCGTGTGTGTGTGTGTGTGTGTGTGTGTGTGTGTGTTATTTACTGGGGATTGAACCCAGCGATATGCTATCTCTGAAATACATCCACAGCCCTTTTTTTGTTTTGAAGTAGGGTCTAATTTCTAGGTCACTGAGACTAGCCTCGAATCTGTAATCCTCCTGTCTCAGTCTCTCAAGTATTGGGATTACTGCCGTGTGCGACCATGCCCAGCTTACTTGTGTGATTCTAACTCAACCATAAGCCACCATCCTGGCTGCGCGACCATGCCCAGCTTACTTGTGTCATTCTAACTCAACCGTAAGCCACCATCCTGGCTGCCCATGGTTTAGAAATCTGAGCTGAACTTGGCAGCTTCTGTCACATTATTTACATTCACTCTTTACATTCAGAAAATGCTGTCTGCCTCTCAATTTTGGGGGCACAAGTATAAAAGAGGCTCTCGTCTCATCTCTTTACAAAATGTTCCAAAATGTCTTTACCATCAACCCTTATCCCAATCATCCTCCCCACACTCCATCTCAAAAACCACCACACTGCCATGAGCCCTCCAAGGCCCCTCAACTTCTGCAGGAGCAGAGCCCATCAAGTCCTATGATCTGCCTACCTTCACTTATTAGGCTTAACTCCCCACACAACTGCCCTGGCCCCTCGCTGCCAAAGTGTGAGCATCCTCAAGGGAGGAAGCAGCTCTCGCCTGCATATCCTCAAGTCAAAGCACACGTCAGGCAAGAGGAGAGTTCAGTGTTCACTAAATAAGAATCAGGACCTGACCAGAGGTTCGACTATAAATAGACAATGTCAAGACACAAAGATAACAGTCCATTCTCCAGTCTTTCCTATCGATGCATTGATAACTAAAAGCAATTGGGCTGATTTTTACCAGCTATGTCTGTTTCAGGTGGCTATCACAGGCTCATGGTTATAGGACATACAATGCCTGCTGCTAAGTGACCAGGACCCTTACCAGAAGAGCTGTGTTGCAACAAAAATTCCCCAAGTTAGACTATTCCTAGTCCACGATGATATCAACTATCTCCCTACTTCACAAAGGTTGATAGCCATCACATTTGTCTACCCACACAAAACTGGACTTTTCAGTGCTCTCTGCACTGAGGTCCCAATGTTTCTTCCCACATAACGTGTCCTTTAGTTGTTTAACTCGGTAAAGCTGGCATGATGTTTCAGTCTGTGGATTCAATGAAGACTTGCATGTTTACCCAAAGCCCTGAAAGCTGCAAACCTGGTCATTAAGAGGCAAAGTCAAGATACTTCCCATCTAGAAAAAACACGAGATCAACAGAGTGGCTAGAGGTACAAGTCTGCCATCTGTACCTTCAGGGAATGTAAGGAAAAGATAAAGAGGCAGAGGGGATGATAAATTTGCTCTAAATGGAGAAAACAATGGGGAGTTGTGAGCAGAGAAGTAACATGATTTGATTTAGATTTTTTAAAAATCCCACCAAGTGCTATGTTGAGAACATAGCATAGTGGCGGAAGGGGGTGTGGGGTCAGGACACTGTGTCCTGAGCTGAGATGCAAGATGGTGGACTGAGACAACTGGTTAGACAGAGGAACACTCAAAGGCTGAGCTCAGAGTGCCGATGGACTGGATGTGGACAGAAAGTGGTTAACATCTCAAGGTTTCAATCTTGGTAACCAGCCACCTGCGATCAGTTCAGAGCCAGAGATGTAAATACAGCTGGTATAGTTTTTGAAACTCAAACCTACACTCCAAATTTATGAATCCTAACGCAATGAAGGGCATAGAGAAAAAAACACAATTTACTGATTCATGTTAAAGTTAGGAGTGTAACCCAGCGCAGTGGCATGCACATGTAATCTCAGCAACTTCAGGAGGCTGAGGCAGGAGGATCCCAAGTGCAAGGCCAGCCTAGGTAACTTAGGCTGTCTCAAAATAAAATAAAATGGGCTGGGGCTGTTTGTCAGTCACTGCATGTACAAGGCCCTGGGGTTCAAACCCAATACCACAAAAAAACTAAAAGACTGAACATGGAGTGTGCATGCAATTAAAAAAAAAAAACCCTGCAGTTGACATTACAGCAGTGGAGACCTTAGAAATCCGTAACTGAACATGGCCAATACTGCAGTATTGCTCATCCAGTTGCTGCAGAAAGAAAATTCTGCTAGCCATGTGAGGTCATAATCAAGACCCCTCCACAGACAGCATTAGTTATATGTTTAGGACTCACATGCAAATAGAAAAATAAAAGCTGATACACACCCACCACTAAGACTCAAGGGACTTGAACCCACACAAGTTGCCAAGATACTAGGCCTGCAGTCAGAAGATGTGAGGTTCCAAGTGCATGGAGCACAAAATCCAGAGGCACAAACCCCAAAGATATGGGGGGTGCACAGTGTCCCACCTCCTGCTATGCTCTGAATTTCCTCTTCAGAAATACTTTGGGCTCCCCCCGCCCCAACCGGTCTGTGCTGCTTAGCTTTCCACCATGTCCTCATCACCACTGCTGCTGGTGTAGGTTCGACTATGAGCACTTCGCTAGAACAAATGCGAGTTGTCAAGCCCTGGAAATCACCTGTCCAGCTCTAAGAACTCCGGCCCTCACCCCAATCTGACTTCACTGGTCTGGAGCGTGGCTCATGCAAAACCTCAGAATCACTGTTCTAGAACCCAGTGCTGCAACCTACACTCAACTGCATCACAAAGCCAGAATCTCACTTTATTAAAGTCATCTGTACTCTAGCCTGAAGATACACCTCAATGGCAGAACACTTGCCTAGCCTGCAAGAGGCCCTTGGTTCAATTCCCAGTGCCCAAAATAAATACATAAATAAATCACCTATATTCTGGCAACTCCATTAATTGAGTCTAGCCAACATTGGGAACTGTTAAGAAAGGGTTGAAGGGATGAGATTTTTTTCAAAAAAGAAAAGGCCTTGGTAACTGTGGAAACCAGATAACTGTTTAAATAGAACACTTTTTGTTTCTTTGAGAGTAATTGTCTGAAAACGAGAAATCAATATTCTGAAATCGGAAAAGGCTTTGGTTTTAGATGACACTAACGTTTTCATTCACTGAAACTAAACAAGCACAGACTACCTTCAGGAAGCTAAACCAAACTACAAGATCCTTCTGTAGCCCCCAACCAAATGAGACAAATCTCATTAGCCCTCTATGAGTCCTAAGTATAATGTGATCTGCCAATAATACAAAAAAAAAAAAAAAAAGTGCAGCAGTATTGGGAAACTAGTTTGGGATTATTCGCTTGTTTAATTATATCAGAAGTAAAAGGCAAGCTGGACATGGTGGCACACACTTGTAATCCCAGCATTTGGGAGGCTGAGACCAGAGGATCCGGGTTTGAGGCCAGCCTCAGCTACCTAGTAAGGCACTCTGCAACTTAGTGAGACCCTGCTTCAAAATAAAGAATAAAAAATAGGACTGGGGGTATAGCAATCCCCAGTACTGGGGAAAAAAAAAAAAAAAAAGGCTGGAGATGAAGTTCAGTGGTAGAAGGCTTGCCTAGCACGTGTGAGGCCCTGGATTCAAATTCCAGTATTTAAAAAAAAAAAAAAAAAAATCCTAATAACTAAGTTCAGGTCAATATACTCAGAAGAAAAGGTTTCAGACATTAAGATTAAATTTGATAGAATTGCTTCAAAGAAGAAAACC
>PVLC010007093.1:0-65307 GCA_004027655.1 Graphiurus murinus | reverse complement strand
TGAGTACCTTATCTATATATGTAGTTATTTTACTGTTGCATTTTAAAAATTGAGGTATAGTTCACACACCATAAAATCTTCCTTTTAATTAAACCTAAAAATGAAAGGAAGATGTAACTAAAATTGAAAGCAAGGTTTTTATGCCATGTGAGTTGTACCTCCATTTTTAGAAAATTCACAAAATGTACCATTTAATTTCAGAACCATTTAATTTTGTCCCCCCCCCCCCCATAAAGAAGTCTTCTACCCATTAGCGTCACTTCCTATTTCCTCCTTTCCCTAGGCCCTGGCATCCACCAGTCACCTTTGCGATGTGCCTATTGCAAACGCTTCAAAGTGGAATCATAAACATGTGGCCCATTGTGCCTGGCGTCTTTCACTTGGCATAATGCTTTCAAGATGCATCCATATTGCAGCCAGAATCAGTACTTCATTCCTTTTTATGGCTGAATAATGTCCCGTGATATGGCTACGCCACAACTTACTTACCATTAATTGTTTCCACTATTTGACTCTTAACAATAATGCTGGTCTGGAGCCGGGCGTGGTGGCGCACACTTGTAATCCCAGCATTCGGGAGGCTGAGACTGGAGAATCCAGGTTTGCGGCCAGCCTCAGCTACCTAGTGAGGCACTCCGCAACTTAATGAGACTCAGTTTCAAAATAAAGAATAAAAAATAGGGCTGGGGGTATAGCTCAGAGGTAGAATGCCCCTGAGTTCAATCCCCAGTACCACACACACACACACACACAAATAATAATAATAATGATAATAATAATAATAATGCTGGTCTGAACATTTGTTTACAAGTTTTTCTGCAGACTCATGTTTTTTTTTTTTACTTCTCTTGCTTACATACCTAGCTGTTGAATTACTGTCTCATATGGAAACTCTAGAAACCTTCACAAAATAAGAAGTGCAAAAAGCTTTACGAACTCTTAAATAGTAACAAAAATGGTCAAATAAGTTTTGATTTTATTGTGGAAAAACTAAATAATTTCTCAACAGACATGATATTCAGCTATCTATTAAACTCTTCATTTGTAAACTGGCCGCATGGCTTTGCAGTGGTAAGCAATTAGATATTTAGCAGCCATCAATAATTATTAAAATGCCTTCATATAATTTGAGCCACAAACATTTGTTTGAAATCAAATGCAGTAAGACTTTTTTTTCTCAAGGTGCCAAGGCAAATGTTATATATATTTATTAATACCAGTAATAATGTCTCATTAGGACTATAACAACTTTATTTCTAAGGTGCCATATTTTCCTCTCACATAATTTTCAATATTTTAATACATGAGATATTGTCCTATCTTGGAGGCTTAGCACAAATAACTTTTTTTTTGGTGGTACTAGGGATTGAACCCAGGGAGGGGCATTCTACCTCTGAATTCCACCCTTAGCCCTATTTTTATTTTTTATTTTGAAATAGAGTCTCACTAAGTTGCTGAGGCTGGCCACAATCTTGCAATCCTTCTGTGTCAGCCTCCCAAGTACTGGGATGCACCATCATGCCAGGCTATTTTCTAAGTTTTAAAATGGTTCTATTAACTCAACCACCACCTCAAATAGATTTCCCTATAACTAAGTGTATAAAACATACAAACCAGGTCCTGGTTCCCAAGTGAGATCAATAAGGCAAGGTATGGCTGCCCCTGGGGTGATCAGGGAGATCTATTTCAGAGTCTCTTTGGGATGGGAGTAGGGTGACCCCAAAAGGAATGTGCTAAACCTAGGACATCACAGCTAGATGGAGGCCAAGATTAAAGTCAAGAGCAACTACTAAGTCATGTGCCAAACTAAAAGGGCAAGGCAAAGATCCTAGTGGATGGAAACTCCTCCCTCACCAAAATTAAGCTCCATGAAGGCAGGATTTTGCTTTTTGTTTCCACTAATCTTTGTGCTATCACACAGCACAATAAAGACTCATGGTGGATGGTCAACAAATATTTGCTGAAGGAGTAAGTGAATGTAAGATTGGCAGCCTGCAAGGGGGAGAGGTAAAGAGAAAGAACAGTGTGCTCACCTGTATGTCCTGAGGAGAAATGGCCCAGAGCCCATCTTTGTGCTCTGATACCTGTACAAGTGAGACGTCAGTAATAAGTGATGTTTTGTGTTTCATCACTGAACACAAAAGCCACATGTGAAAGGACTGCCGCCTCTCCAACAGCTGAGATGTAAACATAACTTTTCACCATACGGCAGCCCAGGCATAACTGACACAGCCGGAAATTTGTGTATTTGAGCAAATTCTTAACATCAGTTGATGTGTTTCATGATTTCTCATGAAAGACAAGAGGAAAGAATTGGGTTGTCAGGTCTATCTAACAAATAAACATGCAGGATGCCCAGTTAAGTATAAATTCTACATAAAATATGAAATTTTTTTGGCATTATCATGACCAGAATATTGTATTGGTAGAAACATATTTCTACTAAAAATTATTTGTTATTTATCTGAGATTCAAAGTCAACTGGGCCTTCTGTATTTTATTATCATTAATTTGCAGATGGGGGCACTATGGCTCCATTCACAATCAGCCCCCACTCCTAAGCAAACAGCAGCCAGTAGGCCAGGCTATGGGTCTAGATGAGGTCTATACATCAAGCAGCTTGGACCCATCTCAGAGATCCTAAGTGCCTGGGGCATGTACGGAAGTGAGGACCTAAGCTCCGGAATGAACACATTTCATGAATTTCTGGTGGTGCTGGGATTGAAGTCAGGGGTTCTCTACCACCGAGCTATATCCCCAGTTCTCTTCAACTTTTTATTTTGAGACATGGTTCCCCTAAGTATGCTCACCCCTGGAACATCTAGTAGTTTTTAATTAAACCTTGAACATTGTGTTAATTTGTTGTTGAGACTCTGGATTCTATTCTGTTCTTCTCAAGAGTACTAATTTTTTGTATCAAGCAGTTAACTGTGTTTTGTTTTGTTTTGTGGTGCTGGGGTTTGAACCCAGGGACATTCTACCTTTGAGCTATACTTTCAGCCCTATTTTATTTTTTATTTGGAAATGGGGTGTTGCTAAGTTGCTGAGGTTGTACTCGAACTTGTGATCCTCTTGTCTTAGCCTCCCAAGTCCTGGAATTACAGGTGTGTACCACCATGCCTGGCCCAAGCAATTCGCTTTGCTGGATTTGAACTCCAAACTCCACAACCCTTGAGATCATCAACCGCAGAAATCTCTGTTCACTTCTTTCAGGCTTGGCTGAGTTGCTCAGAGTTTGCCTTGCACATACGAAGTTCAACCAGATATTTAAGTAGAATTACTACAACTTTGTTCACTTTTGGTCAAGTTTGAGTTATCTCACGGGCTGTGCTCAGGCCATACACTATACAAACAGGAAACTCAGTGCTTGCTATTCCCTTCCTCAAGCTGTCAGGTCCCTTCCTGTTTCTGTCTCCTATTGGTTGGTCTCCAGTGCCTTTAGAAAATTGTTTTCAGTATTTTTCCAGAATTCATTATTCATAGGAGGGTTGATCAGAAAGAAATCGCTTCACCATTCCTGGAAGCTAAAAGTCCTTCCATAGACTTAATTTGTTTCTAAATGCTAAGAATTCGCAGACTGAAATGGCATCTGTAGCTCAGACCTCTCACCTGAGTCTCAGTAACTGCCTACACGTAGATGTCTACACATAGGACTTTCAGAACCATGTCTAAAACTGACTCAACATCTGCCTGTCACCCAGCTGCTGCTTTTTTTTTTTTTTTTTTTTTTTTTTGTGGTACTGAGAATTGAACCCAGAAACATTCTACCTCTGAGCTACAACCTCAGACTGATTTTCTTTCTTATTTGGAAACAGGGTCTCACTAAGTTGCTGAGAGCCTCACTGAAATGCCGAGGCTGCCCTTGAATCTGTGATCCTCCAGTCTCAGCCTCCTAAGTACTAGGATTACAAGCATGCGCCACCACACCCCGCTTCCAGCTGCTTCTATCAACAAATGTTACTCTCATCACCCAGCTAAGCCAGAAGTGTCACCAGGCCTGCTCTTTCCCTGACCCCTAAAATCTCCTTCTGCTGGCTGAGGTCACCATTCTTTTTCACATAAGTTCCTAGAATGACCTCGTAACTATCTCCCTGCCTGGCCCTAAACCTTCAGGAAGTCCATTCTCCATTCTGTAGTCAAAGTCGTATTTGTAAACTGCAAATCTGATTATATTCAACTCCTTAAAATTCTTGTGTTTAATCACTCTTATTCTCTACACTGCCCTAAAACAAGTCAGAACTCCTAACATGGTATAGGAAGCCCGTCGTGATCTGGCTTCTGGCTGCTCAAGTCTGATCTTTCATCATTTTGCACCAGTCTTCATTCTCCCCTAATTTGAAATTTATCTAACGCTTCAAGTTTCTGCAAGCCCCGGATTTTTGCACTAAGTGACCTCACTGCCTGCATTTCTCTTGACTCTGAACTAGATAATTCTTCCTCAGTCTTCAGCTCTCAGCTGGATATTTCTTTTTATAGAAAGCCTGTCTCGGTGCTCTAGTTTAGGCTATCTATATTCATAACACCAGAGCCTCGATCACAGCTCTTATTCACTGAGCACTTGTGTCTACACCACTTGCTATACTGCAGCATATATCACACTGTAATCCCAAGTTTCCCACTCGATTTCTGGACAGGCACTGTATTATATTTATGGTTAAATCCCAGTACTTAACCTGGTTTCTGGCTCATAGTACATGCTTCATATTTGTGCTGATGAAGATACAACTTGAAAGCTATGGAGTGGTAACACTTTAAAGGACTGTTACTTTTCAGTGCCAACTCTTAATATTTCCATTCGTTGGTCCACAAATCACTCATTGTCCAAGCAACATTTACTGAGTGTTTGGCTTATGTAGCCCAGTGGTTGGTCATGGTAATCCAGAGGTAACTAACACAGAGGTATGGCATGGAAGAGGTTACTGCCTAGTAGGTAAGCAAATGAATAAATGAATCACAAATATTATGTGAAATCCGAAGTCTGCATAAAGTGTATTAGAAATATAGCTGACATTAATAAAACCGTATGTGAAATGAACACTGGGGATGAAAAAATGTTGTATTTACATAAACAATTAAGAAACATGCTAAGGACAAGAACAGGCAAATCCCCAAAGAGAAACTGTGACAAGCAAATTAACATTTGGAAAAAAAAAAAAGTCAGTTTCTTTAGCAATTTCATGACAATAAGACACTGTATTTTGATAAAACCACTTAAAAATCCTAGACCAGTAAGGATCAATGAATATACTTTTGCAAAAGTGCAAATCAACAGACCTATGAAGTGATGGCTTTTAAAATTTACAAGCCAGGCATGGTGGCGCACGCTTGTAATCCCAGCATTTGGGAGGTTGAGACCAGAGGATCCGGGTTTGCGGCCAGCCTCAGCTACCTAGTGAGGCACTCCACAACTTAGTGAGACCCTGTTTCAAAATAAAGAATAAAAAATAGGGCTGGGGGTATAGTCCAGAGGTAGAATGCCCATGAGCTCAATCCCCAGTCCCCCCCACCACCACCAAAAAAAATTTACAAGTGAATAGGGTGTAAGAAAACCAATTTCACATGCTACTTCTTTTAACATTGTCAAAGGAAGCAGTGCTCTCCAGCCAGTTCCCAGGAGCTAGGCATACCTCAGGACAGTGGAGTCCAGATACACATCATGCCCCTCTATGTCAACGCTCCTCAAAACTAACGGCTCAAAGGTGGACTGACACCAAGTAGTTCTTTGTATGCTCGGCATTCCTATCCTCAAGAGTGTCCTTCCCTCTTCTACGTGAACAGCTTTACAGTGAGTGAAACTTCCCTCTCCCAAAATAGGCTCCAAAGGAAGACTCCACTGCCTTCACATGTAACCCTAATTGTACAGCACTGCCTAAGACCTTTGTGTGTTTCAGGTTGATACTGGCATATTTCATTACGTTTATAAATAAAATACTGTCTGCATGAACTCTTGATTACCAGAAACAATGGGAACTTTAAAGTCAAATATAATTTTACAGAATTGTTTTTGATTAGGTTTTCTTCAAGAGTGTCCAGTGTGATTTGAGCCTAACAAATTAAGACTTCATCCAATGACAAAACACTTGTGTAATATAGATAGGACCTAAATTACTGCTTCCTGATCTTGAATTTGCATGCGAATCACCTGGAGGTGACCTTTAATGCAGGTTCTGACTTACTCCCTGGGACAGGACCTGAGACTACACGGCTCACAAGCTCGCAGGCCACAGCACCCCAACTGCAGGTCCGCAGACCACAGTGCATCGAGTACCAAACAACTGGAACCATCTTCCAAATCTTAGATGGAAAACATATGCTGTAGAGAATTTTAAATACAATCACTATTGACTTATTCCCCTTCCCGTGTTCGTTATAGTGACCTGAAAAATAAAAGGGAAATATTTGCAAAAAGTATTCCTACACCATACACACTCTTCTTTAATCAAATGGCCCAAGGGCGGGGGGAGCAATTTTCAAAGAGCAGCTTGGCTGTCAATACGGCACACCCACGGTATTCCTTCTGCTTCTGCTCAGCCACTCCTTGGTAAGTCTTCATGAGGTTGGATTGAGGTGTCTTCTCTCCTGGAGCCCATGAATTTGCACTTCTGTATACACGTCACACTCCCCCATCTAGAGTACTGGGTTCCTTAAAAGCATCACGGTGGATTCCAAGCACCTGCTTCAGTTGGAGCTGGGTGAGGGCTCTGTTCTGCCACCTACTTGGGCAAGTAAACTATGTCTAGGCCTGTTTTGCCTGCAAAATAGTCACCCTGCCATATGAGAATTGAAAAAGGCTAATAATCACGTTTAAGTGGCACTAAGTTAATACCTACTGAACGGAAGCTACTATGATAAGGACAGCCAGCATTTATTGTGGCTTCTAGAATAGTGCTCAAAGGTCAGAACTGTTCTGTACTTATTTCTAAACAGGAAAAATATTAGCTGTCTCCCACTAGCATTTTCTAATCTAAAACTCCAAAAGTTTAGTATGCTGGATATCTTCTCTGAAAGGTTGGGTAATTCCTCTTCTCTGTTTGACAGAACAACCCAAATATATCTAGTAACTGAATAAACAAAGCTGGGAGAAACTGGTTTATAATTTACGTATTTTAAATTTATAATATTCTTTTGTGATAACTGGGTTTAGTCTAAGTTGATGATAACCATGAGAACTTTAAATTATTAAAAATCCTTTAAGGATTCCAAAGAATGTTACATCTCCCTTAAAACATTTATAAAATCTTAAAAGCTATTCCAAGGGAGGGTGTAAAACTGGCAAAAACAGCAACAGATTCAAGAAGCACATCAAATTCCACGCAAATACAAATGTGATCCAGATAATATCGGAATGAAACTAACACAGTAAAGTAGCCATTTTTATGAGATAAAAGGTAGGTCGAAAAGACAAGCTCCTAAGCCTGAATAATGATCACTTCAACTAGAGGCTGTACTATCCTTCTTTGATCACAATAACACAACTAGAAGGAAACTTATCGAGTATCTAGCTTTTATTTGTTCTTTAGCAATTGTGGATTTTACTTGCCCTAAATGACAACATTAGCAAGTCCTAGGTTGTGGCATCTGTAATCCCAAAACATGGGATGAATAAAAATACAATCTAATGATTCAATATTTAAAAATTAGCTTTTAACACAATTCATAAATGAGAAAATTTATCTAAGTAACCATGGGGTCAATTAACCTCATCAGCAATCAACAAAAGGAAAGATGAGGCATTACTTCTTATCCCCTAAGTTAGCATTAAAAAGAATTTCCCCCAACAACTGGAGGTTGGAATGAAAACGGGGCCTGCATATCATTTTGGTATGTGTAAAAATTAAATAATTCCCTTAAATAGTAACTTAGTTGAGAAGATAAAACTAATCATTTTGGTATTTGTAAAAATTAAATAATTCCTTTAAATAGTAACTTAGTTGACATAAAATTAATCATTATAAGCCAATAGTGCGATTTATAAAATTTATTGACATAGTTCCAAATGGAAAGTTACATATTTTGAGGTATTTACTTAACATTATGAAAAATGACAAATGACCACAGACATTACATGCTATGCTACAGAAGACTTTGAAATGTACTGAAGTTCTTCATGAGTTAACTATGTTTAACTCATCAATTCCATTTCTAATGGCTCCAAACTATGCTCCCCTCCCCTTAGGTAAAATTTCCAATGTTGAAAAGTTGGAAACTATCTCAATGTCCACCATGGGAATTATGAGAACACCATGTAGTGACACACCATTAGAAGAGAATGTGGATCCGTTTGATACAGAAGGAAACCCATGATGTATTACAGAAAAGGTTATTAATAGGTAACAATAGTATTGAGTAAATAAACATAATTTTAAAATATAAAAACCAGAAAATAAGATAAAGTAAATAATAATGGTAAGTTATAAAAGTTGCAAAATAGTAAGCATAGTATGCTCTCATTCTGCAAGGTCTTTATATTTACTTACCTATGAAACAAAATCCAGAAATACAGTATCTCTGCACAAGATCATAAAATCTTACAGAAAAGTATTTTTTATATTTTCAGGTTCTTTACATATTTTCACAATCAGAAAAGCTATTGAATGTATTTCATTGGGAAAAAAGTTGTTACATGAGAAAAGTACAATATTAAAAATACTGCAGCCAAACATGGTGGCACAGGTTCCCGGTCAGCCTCAATAACTTTCAGTGAGCTTGTTTCAAAACAAAAAAATAAAACAGGACTGGGGTGTAGCTCAGAGATAGACTGCTCCTGAGTTCAATCTCCAGTAACACACACACACACACACAATTAATATTGCACAGGTAAAACTTCCAGGTGGGCAAGAAAATATGGTGGGAGAAAAAACAAAGATGGATCCTGTGGGATAGGAAGGCTGCTTTTTTGACTTTCAATTATGTTTGGGAAACAAGCGGGTTGTTTTGCTGTTTTCTTAAATCTATACTTAGTAAAACTGTTGGAAGCAGGAGCTTCTAATATAGACAGGATAAATTTTAGAATTCTACTTTGGTCACTAACTAAATTGCTGTGTAGTCTTGGCCAAGTGAACACCTAAGAGTTTTTTTGTGACAAATATTGCCTCAAAGGGTTTTGGTATCCATTAAAGATCAATCATATGAGGTGCATGGAACAAGCTGGTGGTTAAAAAAAACGGTAATATTATTAGCTCAAACTCAATGAAGTTATACTCTTGCTATTTTTGATCTAAAATACGAGTTTCGTATGTCCAATCTAATAGCTATTATTCTTAAATGGTTGATGAGAACCTTGTTTTAACATTTGGAAGATATTTCATGTTAAAGTGGGAACTGGAATCATCTAAATTCTCAAATGCCAATTAATAGAACTTGACTGAACACCGGAAACTTTGTTCTAGACTAATACTTTTTAAAGACCCCTGATTATCAAGACTTCAAAAAAAAAAAAAAAAAAAAAAAAAAAAAAAAAAAAAAAAAAAAAAAAAAAAAAACCAGAAATGGATAAAAAGAAATCCAATCTTTTCACATTAAATAAGAGACAAAACAAACATTAATTCCTTAAAGGATGGGGGGGAGGTGTGGAAACAGACATTTCTGAGGAAACTAAATTTTCTTCTCATCTGATAATAAAAACAATCTGAAGCTAGGTGTGGTGAGGCAAACCTGTAATCCCAATACTTGGGAGGCTGAGTCAGGAGGTTTATGGCCAGCCTCAGCTACTCAGTGAGACCCTGTTTCAAAATTAGGTCTGGGAATATAGCTCGGAGGTAGAATGTCCCTGGGTTCAATCCCCAGGACCCCCCCCCCCCTCACACACACACACAATTACCGAAAATGTATAATTTAATTGGAATTAGTTTTTAACAACTAACAGTGGCTACTATAGGGAAGTAAGATCAGGGGCATAAAGACCTGGGGCAGTTCAGTATTTACCTTTGAAATTTCTATAGAGTAGGGTAGGTAAAATTCCATCAGTAGTTTTAAAACAAACGCACACCAACAGGTATTTCAAGAAAGGTGGTCATTCCTTGGGGGGAAAAAGGATTTATATTTAGGTAACAAACAAGTCTTGCTTTTTAAAAATGCAAATGTTTTGTAATTCTAAAAAGCCGACAAAAAGTTGTACTAGTGACTATTAACATATGGCTAATAGAATAAAAAAGGTTCTGATGGGAATGATGCATGAACTGCTTTATAGGGATAAATTACAAAAAAAAAAAATTCTTCCAGTATTCCGATGTCGTCACACTACATGACAATCAAAGGAAGAGGATATTCCAAGTAGTATGCAAATTCAGAAGTCTTTATTTCTTAAAAAAATTCTCCCAACAATATTTCACAATGAACAAGAATTTACCAAATGTATCTTATCTACCATACTATTTTAGAAATGAATACTGAAATCAGTCCATAAGTTTTCATCAAATCCTAAGGCTGGTCTTCAAAAATCTTAGCATGTTATTTTTTTCCAAACATATCCTGTTGGCTTGAAGAGCCTCATTTTTTCTTTTAAGCTTCTCAGTAAGATCCCTTTCTTCCTATTTCTAGTCTTAAAGTACAAAAATACTTTATAATCAGCTCTTAGGGCAAGTTCTCGTAACAACTTTTCTAGAAAGCAATTCCTGTGCCTAATTAATGATAAATATATACAATAAGAAATTTCTAAATTACAATCCATGAAAAATCCAAATCAGAATTTTCAGTTTATTAACCCAAAATTTTTTTAAAGCAAAAGAAAGCTAATTTGATGAAATAATGAATAGTTGTGCCAAAATACTTTGCCACAGTTAAATTAGATTTTCTCTTCTTAAACATAAGGTATATTCAAAGCTACTGTAGATAAGGAAAGGCCCAATACCAACAAATTGTGGGGGAAAAAAAAAAACAACCCAAACCACACTTTCAGAAACTCCAAGAGTCACAGGAAAAATCAAGGTGCTAAAATAAGGGTGAATTTGCACAGTCTTTCAATAAACTAATGTCTTCATAGTACAATGTAAAAGGGTTTTTCAAGTATCTAAAGACAATCAATTTGAAGGACTTTTTTTTCCTTATATGGAAGAATTTCTTAAGTGGAAGCATAAGATCATACTTAACATCTAGTGAGCCTCAAAATAGTTATCTATTTTATTGAAAAGTTTCCAGTCAGGCAGAATCCAGAGTAGTCTTCATTATATGCATATGGGTATTCTCATTGTAACAATGTTTTTTGGTAAAAAAGACTATAAACAAATATTCTTTCAAAGAGATATCTTTATAATTGAATCCTGAAGCCATTCAAACAATGAGTTAGAACTGGATGTGGCAATTATGGAAAGACAATCAAGTTAAACAAAAACAATTAGTTACAAAATTGTATGTTTACCGGGGTGGGAGGGGGAGACGAACATTTCTGAAAGACTATACAAGAGAGATATTCCTCTAGAATGTGGCAATAAAGTCAGAGGGAATTTTTCTTTATACCCTGTGTATACTGCATACTTTGTAAAAATTATAAGCACATATTAATTCAGAACATACACAAAACTTTTAAAGTCTTTAAAAAACCTGATTGTACCCAAAACATTCTAGGAAACACTGACTATATGCAATTAGTTTGTAACCTTTTGCCCCCTTTGATCATATAGTCAAAATTAGAAGGCTCCTTGGTGTTTTGCTTGGTCATTCCATTCAAGAATGAGGAAAAACACTGAGAATTTAAAATTCAAATTCAAATTCTAGTCTTATTGCTTAGACAGTAGCTTGGATAAATAACTAAAACATTGATGGGCATTTTAATCACCAATTAAAATATTTTATCAAGGACTGTATTTTCTTTTACAAAAGCCTGGATCACAACATCATGTTTTCATTAGAACCCACAGCTCTTGTGTGTTGGATAAGCGCAGATTTAAAAAATATGTTAATATACAATGAATTCTAGTGGCATAAAATATTGCAAAGAGGTTGTTGGGTATACATTCTTGGCAACAACGTCTCTGGAAAAGACCATTATAAATTCGAACTGCATCCAAGAGCACAGTAGAAGGCGCCATAGGAACAGCTACTTCCTAAGACTACTATGGATCTGCCAGTTCAAAGGCTAAAAAAGGTAGGAATACAGTGGCTACTCACGCTGCTTGTTGGATTCAAAAGCCAACTTAAAATTCACAGTATAGGACATTAATGTACAACCCCTACACTGGTAAAATTATTGGGCTTTTTGAAATCAGGGTTTGAAATACTTGCTTCCTCCCAAATTACATAACTCTGTGCCTGGTATACTTCTAGAAATGAACTAGTGTCCAAATGCTTGCTGAATGGATTAATAATACAAAACTCTTCAAATACTGGATACAATCATTAAAATACAAATAAATTTAATGAATGAGCTGTAGAATCACATCACTGCTGTGCTGGAGTTGGCTTGCACAGGCTTGGGAGATCCACTGGGTACTTCTCTTTCAAACTGCATTTCATTAATCAGACTGGCAGGTCAACTCAGCTATAGCGAGGGTATTTACATCTGTAAACGCTACAAAACCGGGCCCTTTTTCTTTTATAGAAAACATTCACCAGCACAACACTGGATCACATACATCATGGTTATATATTCATTTGTTCAAACACAACCACATAGAAAGGTTAGTTAATGACTCTGCTTTAAAATATACAAAGAAAAACCTGGATAAAATCAATAGGCTAATATAATACAAATTTTAGTATCTTTTAAAAAGCAAACTTGAGAACTATATAGGGCACAAACAGCATCAGTAAAGGTGGAATTCTACAACATAAGAGTCATTATGACACTTCAGATGTGTCTTCAGTTTAAAGCATGCTCCACTATTTACCCTAAAGTTTAAATTAAACTAGAGATGAAGCAGTACTGATTTAATCAAATTACGAAGAAACTCAAGCTAAATGATTATTTTTTGATGTATATGACATAGAAAGCAGCTTTCTTAAAATTTCAAAAGGGTAAAAAAGAATCTCCTCACTCATCAATGTGACAGCATTTTAATCTGACAAAGTATTTGCTCCCAAGAACAAGTGACATTTTTATGCCTTCTAAATCCACATCTAGGAATTGTGTGAAATAATATAAGCATTTAGCAACTGATTGATATATAGATAAGCCTAATAAGCCACACCCCATAACACCACTACTATTACTCTGAAATAGTTAAACAATGTTAACAAGTTTGCAATTTCAACTGGAATTTCAGTTTTTCCCACCTAGTGAACATGAAAATGTAGTGCAGGTAGTAGTATGTTTATTCCACACGTAAATACTGTTCTAAAAGCAAGCAAATTTAAAGCGTAGTGGTTCTCAAAGTGTGGTCTGAAGACCCTGTGAAGAGATATATGAGGCCAACCTATTTTCATAATAATACTAAGGTGTTATATTCCTTTTTCACACTCATGATTCCACAAATGCAAAACATAGTTTTCCAGTGTCTTTAGGCTGTGCAGTTAAAAAAAAATGCAAAAGCAGCATGAGAATCTGATTCTAATATACCAGACATTAAAATGTCTAGTTTTTGCCTAGATTTTAGGCAGAATCTAAAAGAATGCTCCTGCTTTTCCTAGTTTTAGTTTTTAAAAGTTATTTATCCACCAAAAAAAAGTTTTATGTTACCAAGTAGAGTATTACAGTTATAATTATATTAATAAGCATGTTTCAAAAATCTCAGTATTGATTTTAATACTCTTTAAGTCTGAAAGATACAAATTTTATAAACAAAACCTCTTTGTAGATCTTCAATAGTTAAATGGTTCAGAACTATTGGTTCAGTGGTAAAGAAGCAGTCAGTTTACTACCTCCATTTTGCCAACTGACAGGCACTGTATCCAAAAGGATGTGCACTAGAAGCAGGTAAAGACTGATTTACAGAAGGAATTATTTTAAGGAAGAAAGTGAAAACCAAACCTCTCATTTCACAAAAATAGAAAATAAAATTCTATTTAAAAAAAAGAATAACAATATGTCTTTAAGCTAAACCAACGAAGCTTTTGCCACCCAAAAAGAAATGCCAAATTTCTTTTCCTGAACAAAGATAGAATCAGAAAGATCAGAATCAGCCACTGAGCTGGAACACTTGAAGATCTTTGGCCATGTCACTTTGAAGGATTTTCCTTTACTACCAAAACACAGTTCTGATACTCTATAGAAAATCAGAAAGAAATCTGAATGCAGAAGTCAATTGGAAGTTGGTTTTTTAAATAAGCACTAAAGATCATGAGACAATCCATTTTAAAGCTAAATCCCTTCTTAACCTAATCATTTAGATTTTTTATAAGCACTGCTTTAAAATCAAGTCAGTAAGAGCTCCCATTTAATTATAAATTTCTAGATCCTTCTCCCCCCCAAAATAGTCTTTAAAATTATTTTAATGAAAACTGTTTACTTCTTAGAAGGAAAGTCTGGTAGGTTATTTGGGTAATAGCCTACAATTCTATAGTACATCTGAACTGATTTGAACCTGATACAATCTAAAACAGAAACTTAAAAGACATTTCTTAGGTTTTCCCTACATGAAAAATAGGCTGAGGGAGTCCCCCAAAATGTAGAAACATTTCAAGACTGTACCAACACACACCTGGACCTGTGTAGTAATCATTTAATTCTAAGAGGTGTATTGCTCAGAAAAGGGGAAGTGATTTTCCAGTCATCCTGCTTATTAAAGTAGTTCAAATAAACCATAGTTTCAGGAGATGTGCACTGGACAGCAATGTTTTAACAAGTCCAAAATACTAAACAGACTTTAAAACACTGATAACCACTCATGTGGTCATCAATGCAAAAGGCATTCAACATAAATAAATATTTGAGGAAACCAATGTTCACCTCTTTTAATACCAAAGCTTTTTAAAAATTTTTAATCATTTTCAGATAAAACTTTTCATACATGTATTACATATTTGTATATGAGATTTCACCTTTTCTTGATGACACAGAATTACAATAGCAGGCAATTATCAGAAGATGGTGCAATACAGATGTCTTCCAGGCTGGGATGGCTGTCCCTATAACTCAATGGTCTTGGGCAGTGGATGCTCTTCATGGTCTTTCCAGTCTTCTTCCTTTCCAGCCATCACTTCTGACTAATAATATGCTATGGGCTAGGAAATCAAGTACTCAAAATCATTAAAATCTCACATAAAACAAATGCACAAGCTCTAGCAGATAGGCTTTATGACTTACACGGGTTACTCAAGAGACATTGAAAAAAAGAAAACTATTCCAAGTTTCTTAGCTGTGTTCCATTTTGATGAGACTGCCAAATTATCTCTGGATGAATGAGGCATTACTATATATAAATATTTAAGCAAGTTCATGTGAATATTAACAAAAAGATATAACTAAACTTAGTATAATTGCCTTTTAAAACAAAGTATTCCATAACTTTAAGGTAACAATGGGTTCCCACTTCTCCTCCCTCATAAACAAATGTCCCATAGACTATATCAGTTTGTCCAGGAAAAGGAAAAAAAAAAAAAAAAAAAAAAGAAGAAAAAAACAATTGAGGTGCAATCATGTCACAGTTAATGCATGTCTGCTTCCAATACATTCAAAACAAAATAAAAAATCAATAGTTAAAATAGGCTTTTTGCAAGTCTGAGAATTCAAGATCTTTAAAAAAATTTGTAAATAACACATACATGCAAATTCTTCATATATACAAATTTCACAAAATAAGGAAGTTGCAAAGAAATTAGAAGTGTTATGTTGAATCTGACAAGCTACATTTAAATGCTTTACCATTGACACATTCCTGAATACAGCAGTCCTACAGTTAAATTTTCTACATGGCCTTTTTATAAAAAGTCACTAGAAGTCTTTAAGATTCAAGATGTTCTCAATTCACTACTCATATTTAAGGCCACTTTGGTAAAGGCATTGCAGCAAAAACACAAAAACAATAGCATATTTTCTAATATTTATTTTTTCACCTGCAAACTGTAGCAAAACATGATCAGCTTTATTATGCAGACAGGTATCCCTCTACATTTTTAAAGAATTTAGGCATGTATAAATAGAAGAGCTCTTTAGAAAGGAAAAATTCAAGAACGAATAAAACCTTCCAATTTTGACTTTGTAACTTTCCAGTAGCAACGGTTAAAATGATTTTAGATCATTCATTCCAAGATATATGACAGCACCTTAAAAGTGGCTGATCTATTTCCCCAGTAACATTTCTCACATAACAATGTGTTAAAGTTACAAATACTGATATGCACAAATAGCTACTTTCTAAGAAAAGTATGTACAGTACTGCAGCATAATGAATGTGGTATCTGCAATAACTTAATATTAGCCAATTTTTCATATACATGATACCGCTACCTTTTTCTGCCAATTCGCAGGTTAAAAGTTGTTACTGGAGCCCTCTGTTTTGCACGTATTACCTGGTGTTTAATACACAATGCAGGCTTTTTAAAGACTTCTCTTGTGTTTAAAGCTAAGATCAGTGAAACAAGACAACAGTGCAAGAGGCGGAGAGATGTAATGTGACCACATAAAAGTTCGTTCCAGTAAAGTGTCTATATAAGGCTATAAGAAAGGATTGGTTGATGAGCTTCCTGTTGGAAATTGTCCTGTTGGTGCACCAGTCTAAAGGAAAGCAAAACAAAATAGTCAAATAAAAGTGCTCTGTGTGTAAAATGTTTAAAAAAATTCATCTGTAGATAATTAATTTTATTTAAACTTTATTTAGATTAAGATTTATTATTTGCAACAGGGTTTTATTTATCATGCTTACTGGAATTATGTGTCCAACACCGTACTTTTTTAGCTTATAATTTTATATATAACATATAAAATTATATCTTCTGTAATTCTTGTAATCAAATTTAAGAAGAGACCTGGCCTTGGCTTTTTTCATATGTGTGATACTTGGGATTGAACCCAAGGGCAAACTACCTCTGAGTTAAGACTCCTGTCCCTATTTTATTTTTTATTTTGAAACAGGGTCTCACTAAGTTGCTGAGACTGGCCTTGAACTTGTGATCCTCCTGTCTCAGCCTCCCAAGAATTGGGATCACCGGCATGTACCACTAGGTCTTAGCATGGCTCTTTAAAAGATGGACTACTTATTCAAACAAGTATCTAACTCTAAGACTCCTTTTCATACTGATTCAATACATCTTTTATTTACTGCCAATGCTTTGATTTGTAACTAATCATTTTTAAAGGTTAGATAAGGATCATGCATAATTGGCTTTGTCTCAATTTGTATTATCTTGTCATATCAGAACACCAAACAGCATATAGAAATACTTATATCCCATTTTTCCCAATTTGAAAATAAGCTGCAACAACTTAGAAAATACTTAAGACTGAATTTTACTTACCATAAACGGATTACTAGACACTCCAGCAGCTGCAACTTGACCAAAAGGGGTCACCACTGGTTTTGTTTGTCCAAATGCCGCAAAACCTGCACCTTGTTAAAACAGAATCATCAATTATAATCTATACCTTCAACAGACAATCTGATGCTTATAAAATCTCACAGGAAGTTTCAAAGAAACTCTTACCAGAACAGCAAAAATAAAACACCAAAGTTCAATTGTTTAGTTTCATGTTCTTTCAGATACCACAAAACTTCCTATGACATGTCTTAAAAGAATTTTCACTTGGCTCTTTAGAAATGGTTAATTCTAACTTGTTTCAGCTGTGCAAGTCACTGACATTCAAAGAATTTAAAAAGTGAGCTTGTAAGTATTTGGGAAGGGCTGTGTGGACTACTTAAGAAATATTCTGTCATTTATGGCTCTTCCATAGACAGTATTTCCAAATTCTTATCTTACCACTGACTTTAAAAAATGTAATTAAAGAAAAATATTCAATTCTATAGATCTCAAACTTCTGCAAATCAGAGAAAAGTTAAATGAACTCCCTTGCCTCTTTTAAAAACATGTAACAAAACTCCAACTGCAGTAGTTATCTATTTAGAAAATTAGTCTGCTTCACACACACACACACACACACACACACACACACACTTATATAAAAAAAAGCATACAGGTAATATTTTTGTGATAAAAAGAAAAAAATACTCTCAAGATGTGAAAAAGACTGCTGATTCTGAAAAGGAATAAATACTCTATAGTCACGAATATCTCCTTAATCTGTAATCTAGGAACAGAAACTTACACTTAACATGATATGTAAACAATATCTAAAGTGAGCTGGGTGTGGTGGTGCAAGTGGGAGAGGCAGAGACAGGAGGATTGCAGGCAGCCTCAGCAACTTAGTGACTAGGCCCTCTGCAACTTACTGAGACCCTGTTTCAAAATAAAATAGGGCTGGGGGTGTAGCTCAGAGGTAGAATGCTCCTGGGTTCAATCCCCAGTACCCTAACCCCCCCCCCACACACACACACAGAATATCTAAAGTGGACTTACAGCTAGCTAAGTGTTAGATCTTACCATTGGGCTGTTGAGAAAAAGCTGTCTGTTGAGGGAAAGCTGCTTGGGCTGGGAAGGCGGGCTGCTGGAAACTGCCGCTAAAGCTGGTGGGAAGACTATAGGGAGCAGGAGTGCCGAACCCCGCAGGCATGCTCATGGATGCGGTGCCAAAGGTTGCCGCTGACAGAAAAGAAGACTGGGTCAGTTACACACAAAAGGGTACTGTTTGGTTCTTTTTACTCAACATTGTAGAATACACTTCACTCGCCTTGAGAAATATTAAGATAAACATTAAAGGTATTTGGAATTCCAACAAAGTTAATAATGATGAGTTTTAGTACTATACAGTTTAACATAACTTAGAAGATTTTATTCTCCTGAAACCCAATGACCAGATCAAAATTACTAAAACTGTCATTTGAAATACGAAAATTTCTCAAAGTAATTATATCAAGTTAAAACCCATCATAATGCAACTCGCATGTATAACTAGTATACATTTTGGTTTTTAGGTTTGTTTTTGTTTTGCTATATACAGTAAAACAATTATCAAAATTTTAATTTTATTTACTGTCTGCTACAACATAATATATGTGTTCTCCCCTTGAAATTTTAAAACTTCCTCCAAATAGATTACTAAAAATAACAGAATTTACAGGACAGAGGATCAGAGGTAGACTATGCAGTTTTGTAACCAGAGCCAAAAAATAAAAACTAACACAATTAAAAGGACATGTTAAGTTCCTATTAAATCAATTTCAAAGGAAATATATGGGCTCTCATTCTTTCTTGAACATAAGCGAAAACAGCTTCAGAAGAGGGCTGAGGAGGAAATTGATAAGCCACAGAAATTAGTGCAAAATGCAGAGTGGAAAAGAAGTGAAATTGGCATTCTTAAAAGAGGACAAAGGATGTAGGGTACTGTGATCGCTACTACTGCACTCCTCTTTGCCTCCAGGCCCCGCTGCTATGACTTGGTAGACAAAGCCCTAACATGTTGGAGGAAGACCTGTGTGTGAATTACCACTACATATATGCTATCATTCTCCCATTTACTAACCATTTAGAAACACATGTGTAGCAGAACAGTGTGTTATTTATGTTAGCAAATATTTAAAAACACCAATTCTATGTTCTAGGAAGAGAAATGTTGCCTTAAATATTGACCACTAGTAATCACATTGTGAAATATAGCTAGCACGCTATCAGAAAAACAAAACAAAACTCAGTTTATCTTAAAAAAATTACCAACTTGATCACTGATTTTAAGGCACAGAAACTACTAAGTGCTCCTTAAATTACTAAATGTTTCTGTTTTTAAAACACTGAAAAACAAGTTATAGATATTATTCAAAGTAATGCTCATGGTCCTTATGTTTATATCAATGCAATTTTGCTCAACAAATCTAATTAAACTATTAAACTTTTAAAAACTACTTCATTACTGATGTGAAAAAAAACAACAACAAAAAAAAAACAGGCCACTGGGAAGCAAGTGAAAGAATAATAAGCACACTGCGAGGGAAACAGGAAGGTTTCATAGCAGACAATAATGCATTGACGTACTTTGACAAATCACTGTTTAAGAAAGCACTAAAAAACAAAACTTGGATACAGTTAAGCAAACCAAACTCCATGGAATAAATGGGGTAAAATGGTTTGGTATAAAAAGGTATCACTTAAAAGTACTATGGATTCAAACTTAAGGAAAAAATTGAAAAAGCTACTAACATTCTATTGTGACCATGGAGGTAAGCAATTCTTTTCAGTATTAAAACATAAATCTCTACAAAAGATTTTCATGTAACTTTAAAAATGGAACAAAATCTTGATGCCACACATCCATGCCCACTCCATTTTAAAACATGGAAGAAAACTTAATTCCACATGCAAGGATCCAGAACACTAGCAGAAGCTTCCACAAGCAGGTAGACAAATCGCCACACAAATCTAGGTATTAGTTGTGGCCACCTACCAAAATGAGCGTGAGGAAACACTTGAGAATGCATTGCTCCAGAAAGGCCTTACGGAAAGCCATAAAGAGACCAATGTCAATTAAGTTATGGATAGCTACTATTAAGATAAAAGTAAATCTGCCTCATTAAAGAGTTCTAAAATTACAATATACTGTTGCCAAATGGGTAACTTGAGAATATATAATAAAAACACATTCACAAAATGAGCCTTTTAATTTCAACTATATTCACGACACTGTAATAATTATACCATCTGAAACAAAGCAGAGTTTAGAATAAATACCAAAAGTAAACAGTGATGAAATCCATTTTTTTAAATAAGCACCAATTTTTTTCACATGAAGACACAACTCTATAAAACAGGCCTGTAGGCATCAGTAGCAATACCCCAAAATGCTACTTAGCATCTCCAAGTTTTGGAGAAAGCACTTGAACAATGCCAGATTGTTTTCTTGACAATTCAACACTTTAACTAGAAATGCATAAAGATGACTCTCAAGAACTCAGTACCATGAGGAGAAAAATACTAAATATAGCTCATTAGGAAGGCGAGAAGGGCACTTTCCACTGTATGGCTACTCAATATGCAGTTCATCAGTGGGTATTTGGGCCGTTTCCACTCGGGGCCATTAGGAACAATGCAGCCTGAGCATTCGTGTACAAGGTTTTGTGCGGATACATGTTTCCATTTCTCCTGGGTACATTCCTAGTAAGGGAATTACTAGGTGACTCTTTCTGAGGAATGGACAAAGATGTGCCATTTTACATTCCCACCAGCAATATATGAGGTTTCCTTTACATCCTCACTAATGCTTATTACTGTCGTATCATTACAACCATCCCAGCAGCTATGAAGTGGCCCCACACACTAGTTTTGATTGATATTCCCCTATAGTGACTAATGCTGTTGAACACTGTTTCATGTGCTTACTGACTGACCATCTGTACACCTTCTTGGTGAAATGTCCATTGAAATTTTTTGCTTATTTTAAAACTGGATTGTCATTTTATTATTATGTAAGAAGTCTTTAGATATTTCAAATACAAGTCCCTTGTCAGATGTGACTTGTAAACATTTTCTCCAGTTTGTATAAAGTTTAATTTTTGGTTGTATTCATTTTTACAACATTCCTCTCTCTTTTTCCCTCCCTCCCCTCTTTCTATTACCAAACTGATAATTTTCACTTTTGGCTGCTAAAAGTGTCAACTTTAGATTATTAAACGTTACAGATGTTCAAATATTTATTAAGAGTAACAGGGCAGCCTCATCAATGTAGTGAGACTCTCAGCAATCTAGTAAGACTCTGTTTCAAAACAAAACATAAAAAGGGCTGAGGGGTGTAGCTTGGAGGTAGAATGCCTCTGGGTTCAATCCCCAGTAATGGGGGGGGGGATGATATTAATTGAACCCTAAAGACAAATCCATTAACATCTTTGCAAATCAGTTTCCACCTAGATACAAAAACAAAGATGTGGAGTCTAGATACTCTCTATGAAATCTTCAGCTCAGCCAGGCGTGGTAGTGCATGTCTGTAATCCCAGTACTTGAGAGGCTGAGACAGTAGGATCACAGGTTCAAGGATAGCCTCGATAATATAGCGAGATTCTCAGCAACCCAGTGAGACCCTTTCTTTTCCTTTCTGTTTTTTCCTTCTCTTTCTCTCTCTCTCTCCTTTTTCTTTCTTTGTGTGTGTGTGTGTGTGTGTGTGTGTGTGTGTGTGTGTGTACACACTGAGGATTGAACCCAAGGCCATTCTACCTCCAAGCTACATCCCCAGCCCTATTTATTATTTTTGAAAGAGGGTCTCACTAAGTTACAGAGGGCCTTGCTAAGAGATTGGCTTTGAACTGCGATCCTCCTGCTCAGCCGCCCAAGTACTGGGATTACAAGCGTAGGCTACCATGCCCAGCTTGGCAGAACTTTTTAAATACAGCTTGGTAGAACTTTTTAAATATCACGAAAAATTATTATATAGTCTCTTTTATCAAAACCTATCTCAAAATGTCATTTCACAGTATTAACACACTTGAGGGGAACAATAGTACCTAAAGATTAATTTTGATGGTATGAAATATTAGAAATTCCTAAGCATTGTGCACCTACCAAAGTATTGTTTACATTTCAACTTCAATAGAAACATATGCAATTAACATTTGTTTTCATTTACTCAATTCAATAATAACCTCATAAAGATGGTCAGTGTGATTAGTTAAAAATGGCTTATGATGTAAAAAGCATTTTACCTTAAAATAAAGATTTGTAGACACATTTACCTTACTAAGAAACACTGCTAATATTAAAGTTAATTGTATAATTTATACATTTATGACTTTATATCCTATGTAGAACCTTAGCTTTCACAAGATTTTCATACTCTAAATAAAATAAGTAAAAAAGAAAGAAAGAAAGAAAAACAACAAAAAACTCTTAACTCTAAGGACAGAACCAACTTAGAAGTACAGTCACGAGGAGAAGAAAATACGAAGTATGCTGGGTGTGGTGGCACACACCTATAATCCCAGTTTTTGGGAAACCGAGACAGGAAGATCTCAGGTTTCAAGCCAACCTCAGCAACTCAGCAAGACTCTGTTTCAAAAACAAAAAAATAAAATAAAATACATGGGGCTAAGAATATAGCTCAGAGGTAGAATGCCCCTGGGTTCAATACTCAGTACAAAGGAAAGAAGGAAGGAAGGAAGGAGGAAGAAAGGAAGGAAGGAAGGGAGGGAGGGAGAGAAGGGGGAAGGGGAAGGGAAGGGAAGAAGGAAAGGAAGAAAAAGAAAGGGGGGGAATACTAAGTATAATACATTAAGTACATAATATAATGCAAAGAACATTACAGGGTGATTTGCATCATTTGATTTCATACCAACTCTGCCAGCCAGAGAATATTATTCACATTCTATAGATAAAGACAGCATAAAACTTAGTCAGTACAACCTCAATCAAGGTTTGAATTTGTACACCTCAGTTGTTAAATGGGGTTTTGATATCTATAAACTCCTCAATGGTATCTTGCAAACAACATTAACACAAGTGTTAGTATATCCCCCTATCATCGTTACCTCATTCATTAACAACATATAAAAAGCTTTCTTAGGATCACCCAGAAAGTAAATAGTAAATCAGGATTTAAACACAAATCTGGCTGGCTGTAACCAAAATATAACCACTTAACTTTTTTGAGCGTGCCTGCTCAACAGTCACACAATAATTAAAGACATTTAATTGCTGAAAGTTGAAAGGACTAAATGTCACTGAGAAATTTTACAAATTCATCTCAGTAAGTCAAAATAATATGCCAAGAAATAAAAATGCTTACCACAATTACAAAGAAATAATATGAATAGAAATCCAAAGCAATCATTAGTTAGGTATTCTTGATTAAGAACCAACAAAGCACAACAGAGCAATAATCGATTAGTATACCTATGTGAAACTCAAATACTCATTAAACAACTATTATATTTAGATACCAACAAATTATGACTAAAGACATTTGTGTAAAAGGAAATCAGCATTCAAACTTCTAGTATCATGATTTTTAAATCCGCCATGAACAAAGAGGTTTATCAATAATGTCTAATTTTTTTTTTTTTTTTTTTGCGGTACTGTGGATTGAACTCAGGGGCATTCTACCTCCGAGCTACACCCCCAGCCCTATTTTGTATTCTTTATTTTGAAACAGGGTCTCACTAAGTTGCGGAGTGCCTCACTAGGTAGCTGAGGCTGGCCGCGAACCCGGATCCTCCGGTCTCAGCCTCCCGAATGCTGGGATTACAAGCGTGCGCCACCACGCCCGGCTAATAATGTCTAATTTTTAATGGTTTAAATTGTAAAGTTACAAGTACCTATTCTCTCAAGATTTCTTATCTCAAAATTTCTTATCAAGATTTGCTATAATTGGAGTTGAAGCTTTGGCTTTAAGATTACTTGGACATACTCACAAAAACGAAGCTTATAAACTCAAGATTTAATGTATACCCAGCCATACACCTGCACTTGCCGAAAATGGCAAATAGCTCTGGTGTTCAGTGTAGTAAGACAAACTCAAAGTATGAGAAAGATGTGACTGGCTTGGAAGACAAACAGAATTAAAAAGAAAAAATAATGAAAAAACTATCACATTTCCAATAGAGATATTCTATTAAGATTGAGTGATTCATAGCCAGTAATTCTGAAACCAGAGCACCAATTAAGTCAGAATTAATGTGTGCAAGCTCCTCTTCTGTCATGAGTTAGCTGTGTGGGTCTAAGAAGTCTCATTTCCATGTTTGGTCTTTCCTACCTGAAAGAGGAAAGCTCTGACCAAGAGGACGGGCAATAACTCATTTCTAAGGTCTCTTTCAACTATTAAATCCCCAAACTTTGCAAACTTTCAGCTAGCATTTTTGTGGACACTCTTCTCTCTAGTTCCCGTGACATCAATAAGAAAGAGGCCCCACTTTCCGGTGTTTTTCACATGGTGCTTCATGGTAAACAACTTCCCCAAAGCTTACTGTTTCACAATAGGTCTTTTTCTCTTACCTGTTGCTCCTCTGGCATTGGTCTGAAATGGATTTGTAGAAGATGCCACAGAAGGACCACCAGCAGCAACAAATGGATTTGTGGAAGGCGTAGCTTTAAGAAATTATAAAATATACTATAAAATCCTAATATATTTTATATTCAAGATTTTAAATATTTGTTCACTATATTTATGAAGAAAGAAAATAGGAGCTTTTTGATAATAAATCATTGCTTTGACTGCGTTCTGGTACTGCTAAGAAAATGCTATACAATATATATTTAGATTCTCTATTAAAACCAATACATTCACCAGAAGCCCATACCTCCAAAAGGAGCAGGCACACTTGAAGAAGCAGGTTGTGTCTGTGCGGAAGCACCCACTGGCACTGTTCCAAAAACATTGCTGAAAACAAATACTCAGAGTCAATATTTAGAGAGAGGGGGGAAAAAAGCAAGGGTAATATAGTCATAAAATATGGAAAGAGATAACACTGAATACAACATGTGTCATAGCAATTCTCAAACTGCACGTTTAAAGATGTTTGTTTATACTCTGAAAATTACTAAAATCCTAATAATAGACAAATTTTTATGAGTGCTACATTTATCAATATGCATCAAACAAATTAAAGCTAAGAATTTTAGGAAAATATTCCTCAGATTTAAAAAATTACATAACAAAAGTCATTTTTGTGATAAACATATTCACAAAGCAAAAGGAACTTAATGAGAAAAGTAGCACTGTTTTACATTTTTGCAAATCCCTTTAAATGATGACTTAGAAAATCAGTATGTCATGAGTTGTTCTGATTAAAGTATATGAAGGATGTGGCCTTATACAGATACATAGTTGAACATGAGAGTATATTAATAGCCATTTTAGATAACTGTGAATACTTTCTTTTGTATCATAACCAAAAATAACAGTGATGGTTTCAAAAGATCAGCTGAAGTATGGAATTTGATTCCACATCAATAAACTTGTACTCCATTAAAGTTCACTAGTCTATATTGCACTTTAAATGAACTTTTATAGACTTCATATCCTCATCTTCCAAATATTGACATATTTATGAATAAATCACTTTCATTAATATGGTCAACCAACTTTTCAGAAAAGTAGAAAAATAATGGGTAGCTGTCAAGCTCATGGTAAAAATCTATATATTTTCCAAAGTTCTAATATTTGCTTGAAAGCATCAATTTCATCAACTGTTTTCTTTAAACTGACAAATATGAATAGCTATGATTAGTCAGTCAAATAAAAATGGCATTCCAAAAAGTAAGTGGCTGCTTCTTCCCACAATTCAAACTAACTGTACAAGTAACTTCTTTCAAGACAACCACAGACTTTACTATGCATCACAAACACTTGATGTATGCACAGAAAACTAAGAAGACATATGCAGGGTAAAGACTTAATAAAGTTAAAATGTCACAGCTTCAAGAATACTCATAAATAAAACAATGTGTAGTGGTGGAAAATGCAGTGAGTCCTTGAGGACCACTGCCTCAATTTGTGCTAGGATGCCAGAAAGTTTTACCTGCCATCAATACAAACATCAACCACTGAAAAGGCAAATAACCTCTCAGAATTACTATGAAAAATATTTTTACCTCAAAGATCCCCTGAAAGGATCTTAGGTATCTCAAATACTCTATGGCCCACTTTGTGTAAACAGATAATGTACTATAATGTCATATCAGTAAACCATTTATCTACAACTTCTCTCCTATGTTTCCAGACTCCATAGCCACCTTATTACAATCCGTTATTATTTTTTCCCATCTGACATAGGAAAATAAACTACAAGATAATAAAAAAGCAGATATAATCTACAGGAGTGGAAAATAGAGGAATAAAACACTGCACAGGTAAATGTTTGAGGGTCTATCTTCTTAACTCTATATATTAAAAATCTAGTATCTTTAAAATGAACTACACTTTCTGCTATCAAGAATCCTTTATATCAGACATGTATAACCCTAGCAGCAGATGTGCATTTACAAATGCCAGTGTGACATTGAAGAGACACAGAACTGAGGCTGGATTTTGGTGTAAACAGTTCTAAACACTAAGTCTATGACATGATATTGCCACTGTTTAATCTTTATGATTGAAAACTGTAACTGAAAAGTATATAATTTATGCCACAGCTCCTTAATAGCTGGATCTTGAGCAAGGCTCGGTCCGCTGGAGTCCTGCAAGGCAGATGATTCCAAAAGAAGGAATGCGTGGCATATCCCACTTTGCATCATGTTATATTCTGGAAATTGTGGGTGCTTTGGGTTTTGCTTTCACATTAATTGTAAAGGAAAACTTCTTAGAAACACAACGTGGCCGGATGGATAGTGATTTCTCAATATTAGATGAAAAAGCAGTGCCTCAAGACAGCCCATAAGAATTCATTAACCACATACAAACATTAGTTAGAAAACGGGCTTTGCAAGCTTAGTTACTAAACAGCCTTATGTTCCCTCTCAGCACACAGGTATAGAAACAAAATAAATAAGCCAAAGAGATTTAAGTCTACTATTTTATCTATGGGTAAAGAAGGCTTTAAGATACATAGTCTTTGCCCACTTCTACCTTGTCTCCCTGGAATTTCACCGGATACATTAACTCTCTAGCTGCCCGAGAAAAAGATAACAACACTGCTTAAAGGAGCTAAACAAATAGTAAAGATTTAAACTAATGAATAGAGGCTATCCGTTAACCTTTAACACTGCTTTGTACTAAAAGAATCTTTATATATGTATTGTATTTTGTAACCTTTACTGTTTTCTTAACCCCATTAAATGTCATGGGAAATGGTTTTTCCAGTTAAAGATGTACCTACTCAACCTTTAGAAAAATAGGACTGTAAAAATTCCTGTTCTATATGCCTCAGGGCAAAAAAGATAATATAAAAGACAGCTACTAACAAGCAATAAACAGATACGCTTCAACACTGCATTTGATGTGAGCATATTCTCGCGACCTCGTCTCATTCCACACCTATTGAAGGACCCCTGACCCCACTGCCTGGAGGGCTGGATTGTCCAGTTAACATTTAAGAGTGAACTGTAACAAAAATCTCTTGAATAATGAAGGATAAAATTATGGCAATTACTCACAGAATATTACATTTTTTATTAACAAATCACATTCAATTTCCTCAGATTAAAAAAAAACTATTCAATATTCATCCATCTATCTATCTATCTATCTATCTATCTATCTATCTATCTATCTATCTATCTGATGGTGGTACTGGGGATGAAACCCAGCAGCATTCTACCTCTGAGCTATATCCTCAGCCCTATTTTATTCTTTTATTTTGAAACAGGGTCTAAGTTGCAGAGGGCCTAATTTCCTGAGGCTGGCTTGTAATCCTCCTGTCTCAGTCTCCCAAGAAATGGAATTACAAGAATGCGCCACCACACTTGGCTTCAATCATTTTAAAACTACATCCCCCAAATAGATATTACTTAACTATTCAGAGCTGGAGGGAAAAAAATAGACACAACGTAGGAAGAAGATACCTGCTAGCATTACTTGTGGAAGTATACGCATTACTGGAAGTGGCTGCAGAACTGAAAACGCTATCTAGTTCTGCCAGGGCTGCATACTTGTCTGAAGATGCACTTGACTGACTGGGAACTGAAACCACAGAACCAACAGGAGCTTTACCTGTGGTCCCAAAACCACTCCCTTGATCACCACCTGAGAATGAACAAAGGAGAAAAAAATTACATCAAAACTTTAAAGTTATACTTTCAATTTACCAACCACATTTGTCATGGTGAAGTTAAAACTAATTTAAAGATAAAAAATTAAATGAACAGGATTCTGTGTTCTTAACCTAATAAATCTACATAATACGGAACAAAATTAGTTGCTATCATACTACTATGGTAAAGACAATATTATTTCTGTAACAAAATCTAAGTCTGTCTAGAGCTATATGCATTATATGTCTAGATCATGCATAGAGAAGAAATTTTCAAAGAAATCTAAGACATGTGGCTCTCATTCAAGTAAACGTAAATTCACACAATGTTTGACCTACTCTAAACAACCTATTAGTATCATCTTCCTGGAGTTTCCATGAAAACAACAGTTATTATAGGAAACATTTACTAAATACTTACTGTGTATTGTAAATTGCTCTTAATACCTTACATGCAATAGCACATGGAACACAACTCAAGCTCATTGCTATTACCATTCTCATTTTGGAGATGAGAAAACCAGGCCTAGACATCAGAGTGCAGAAATCAAATCCAGCACCAGATCCCTGGAGCTCACCATCGCACTATGCATTTTTAGAGGCAAAATGCTGGCCAGTCTTAAGATCAAAACTTGGTCTATGATATATGTAAAAATAATAAATTTAATGAAAAAATACTAAAATAATAATAAGTACATAAAAATAGTTCTAAACATATTACAGGAATCATCGAATAACCCTCTAGTCAGTTCTGTTACTGGAATTTATTGGCCTTTTATAGCCACAGAATAGTAACGTATACTTTCCAGGAAAAAGTATAATTTTTCTTAATTTTTTTTTAAACTACAAATTAATAAATTTCTATGCTTTCAGCTGTGTAGTTGGTATTTCAGACCCAAACCCACCAAATGAACATTTTATTTAAAAATGTTCAATGTAGACAGTTTCTAGAAAACTGAAGAAAGCATTATGTCCTCACATTTTAATAAAGATAACTAAATTCAGAGTACTGTTTGATATACAAATTTATATTTGTTTTATTTAAAGCTTGATACCTTGCCCAGCACTGAAGATATTGTCTAAATTAGCGAGTGCTGCGTATTTGTCTGCTGTCTGTAAACCAGCTTTGTTTGCTGAGACTTTACTAACAGCTGATGCTGTCTGATGACTCTGGGAAGCGTTGAAGGTTCCAAAATCAGCACTGGAGGATTTGGGGAAGTTATCAAAATGAGCAAAATTAGCATTTACTGATCCAGCACTTCCACCTGTAACAGAATAAACAGAACACTTGAAATTTCTAGACTTGTCCCAATACCATCTGGTAGATAATTTGATCATCATCCTAAATTAAGTGTCTTATAAACATTATAGGACATTCCTATTCTCATGTATATAATCTTATAATCACATACATTTTCAAAATCAGGGAATGGTAAATGGTACAACTTTAATCATCTATATGTGACTTTTTCAAATTTGTGAAACTACATTTTCAAAAGCCCTGGCATGTGTAAGATGACATCTACTCTAGAGTGGTGACTATAACTCAGAGGAGCAAATGCATGCTATTTGGTTGAAATTCATTTGCTTCATAGAACATCCAGCTATCTACTATGATCTTTAACTAGCTCCCCTTCAACGGACTCTACAAACAATATGAGAAACATTTTACTTAGAGGATTCAAACTTCTGAAGTTACATGAAGATATAGTTTAAACATATCCTAGGAGTAGGGATTAACAATGATTAAGACAAAGTTTTTTGATCATTAATTTCTTAAAAGATGGTTCTTGAGTTTTACATTTGAAGAGCTATTATTAATTCTACATACTCACTTAATGTGTACTCAATACCATGGTGTTATCGTAAAACCATGCCCTGCTACAGAGTTCAAGACATAAAAATTATAGCATGTTATAGTAATTTTTGACTTCATAAACCACTTAAGTCACCTAATGGTTACCGTGGTATATATCCTGCCAAGTCTTTGAAGTATGTTCTCTATTTTAGAGCTTTTCTAAAGAGCTAACAGAAAACAAAGTCAGTATATTTCATTCTATGCTTTTGACATTAAATCATTATTCCTAAACCATACTTTAAGCAATCAAAATAGTATGTACATATAGTTATACACTAATGTGACAGCAAAGTATATTTAGAGATATTTTCAAAACAGAATCAGTGCATTCCTATGTAAAAAACACAAACACTTTCACCAGTCAGCTCTTTAGACATTCTAAAACAAATGTTTTCAGGAATTAACTCTGGTTGTTTCAATTAAAACTAGGAAATATATGTCAGCATTTAAAAGACAGGAATCTGTTACAAGTAGCAGGCAAACATTGTAAATACTAAACTTCTAATATTTGTATAAAGAATTTTATTTCAAATCATTAAACCTGCTAAATTCTTTATTAAGTACTATTGCGTCTTCTATTATGAGTTTAGTAATAGAGAAGGGAGAATAAAAGTATGAATTTGTGAAGGATTACCACTAAAAATTAGTAACAATTTGAAATTGAAAACATCCATGAAATAAAGCACAACACATACACATTAGTTTAACAACAACAACAAAAAAAAGCCTACTTGACAACAGAACTTACTGTGGGTAGCCTGGAGAGGAAAAGCTGAAGTAAATTCACCAAAACTGCAGCTAGATGAAAGCATTCTAAATGCTGGACAGCCAGAAATTATGGAAATGATGAAAGTTAAAGAAAAAAAAAAAAAGAAAAGAAAATTGAAAGAAAAGGCTTTAAGACAATACATACATAGAAATAAAAGTTGAAAGAAAAGTAATCAGCCAAAGATCTAAATAAGGGTTCAAGGAGTTTTTGTAAATAGTACAGTTTATGAAAGAATATTCAATGTTTAAAACCAATTCCTGCACAGAAAACTTTCTTCATGTTTGAGTAAAGTGACCATTTAATAATGTACTCTTGATTAAGTTACACTTGGAATTTTTTTCCCCCTCAAGCTTGTGGCCCTTAAATTTACTTTCATTTTTAGTTCTACAGAGGCAGACAATTAGCTTCCCTGTATGCAGAGATAAAATGTCAGAATTAATCAATGTGTTCCATGAATCCAAAAGACTTTTAGTACTTTAATGCCTCTGTGCATGGGAGATTTAACAAAGATTCATGTGCAGGAAAAGGAGAATGGATGTTGCAAATTAGCACACTAAGAGTTCAGAACAACAAAAAAACAAGGAAAAAAAAATTTTCAGGTTTCCCCAGAGCTTTGAAAGATACAACTACTTTAAAATCAGATAATCATAAATTTAATTTTCCAAAACTATACCTAGAGGTTTTCTTTTGTTTTAAGTAAACAATTAGCACAATGCTAGAGAAGTTCTACCTGTAGTTTGGGGCTGAAAAGGAGAATGACTTGCTGTGGGGAAACCTCCAAAATTACTCGAACCACTAGACTGTCCAAATGCATCAAAGTTTGCAAAATCTGCATTTGCAGAATTCTGAGCTGTAAATGGTAAGGAACAACATATGTTAATGAATATGAAAACTATAAATGAAAATTCATGACAAATGAGTTTAAGAATTTTGTGAAAAGTGTCGATGTATCACAACTCACTTTAAAGGGAATTCATTTAGAAATCAGATTTTAAATCCTATCAGCATTTAACCCAATTACAAGTATTTAGTAAAGGGCATTAAAAAATTTCCAAAACAACTCTGTGAAATGAAACTTTGTACAGAATGCCCTTTGAATGGCCTGAGGTATGGTACTATATAAGTGACTCTACGAACAAAGGAAAGTCAATTCAGAGCACTAATTACACGAATTATAGTGAAGCAAAGATATTGGATACATTCTGGATAATTCACTGATTTAAAGTGAGACAGCCACATATGCAAATTTAAAGAATGACCTAAATATCTAAAATAATAACACAATGGTTTAATGACATTAATAAGATATTCTTTTGGGAGTTTCTTTAAATTTTAGAAGTATGTCACACCATTGGCATAAAAAAATGAAAAAAAGCTTAATGTACAATAAAGACATGATTACCAAATATATTGAAGCTATTAACATTCTATTAGAAGCCTGCAATTTGTTTGTTTTTGAGTGGTATTGGGGGTGGAACACAGGGGCCTTCTACCTCTGGGCTATCCATCCAGTCCTATTTCATTTTTTACTTGGAAACAGGGTCTCACTAAGTTGTTGAGAGTTGCAATTGTCCTGTCTCAGCATCCCAAGTATTGGGATTATAGGTGTGCACCACCATGCCCAGCTAGAAGCCTGCCATTTTAAACTAAAGTTAAAATTTAAGAGACAGTGGAAAGTTAATAGGATTATAGCATAACTGTACAATAACTGTACATTATATTCAGCAAAAGGACCAAATGTATTTCTCAACTGGTCCTGAACCTAAGAGTAAAATTCCAGACTTCCCTAAACTTAAAATATGTAAATGGATAAATGTTTTTTAAAGGCCAAAATAGATAGTGGATAAGAATTTTTTAGGACATTATGCAAATAAGAAATGTTTGGTACATGGGAAAAATTAAAAGTGTCCAAAGGATAGAGAAAGATTAAGCATCATGAATATAAGAAAGGTAGCTACATTAAATCCTTTGTGGGCAGTTCTACTTATAGGAAGTTTTATAAAGAAATAATCTTGCAAATAAGTATAGCTGTATATAAAATCTAGGAAGCATGTTTTCGATAATGGTGAAAAAATTAGAAACTCAAATGACTACTACTCTAAAGGATCATTTAAATATATCATGGAACACCAGCCATTAAAAATCATGTAAAATATTTAATCTTGTACAAAAATATTTATGTCAAGGGAAATAAGATAATTTCAGGTATACACTGAATTGCGGATTTTGTTAAATTAAATACAGTATTATGTGCATAAGAAAACTACATTTTAGTTCATCCGATGTAGTAATCACTAATGATCAGTATCACTTTGTTCTTTCATGTTTGCCTGAATTTGTAGAGGTTTTGCAATGAATATGTATTCTACTTGTAAACAAATCAAAATTTCTTTCACTAACAAATTTTATTCAATTAAATAATGGAAGAAATACTAATAGGTAAGTAATAAAGTAAAAATAAGTTTCCTAAAAAACATCTTAGATGCCGGGCGTGGTGGCGCACGCTTGTAATCCCAGCATTCGGGAGGCTGAGACTGGAGGATCTGGGTTTGCGGCCAGCCTCAGCTACCTAGTGAGGCACTCCGCAACTTAGTGAGACCTGGTTTCAAAATAAAGAATAAAAAATAGGGCTGGGGGTATAGCTTGGAGGTAGAATGCCCCTGAGTTCAATCCCCAATACCAAAAAAAAAAAATCTTAGAAGAAATATCTATATACAAGACTAAACAGTAAGTACAAATTCAAGCACAGGTACTACTTTGTATTGTTGAGAATGCCAGTATGCAAGTGCAGTTTAGTGAGAAAGGAAACTGGGTTCAGCATTAAAAAAAATCCCTTCCTAAAGTAAATCTCTGCACAGCCCTGGCCAAGCCCTTCGATTGTTCTGGTCTTCCCAGATTCCTCACTTGTCCCAACACAGATGATGCACTAGCCTCTACCTGCGAACCCACTGCTATGATTCCATAGCTTCTGAGAGAACAGGAGGAAGTTCTTCAAGGGCTTTGAAAGCCTAAAGTTCCACGAGAAGATAAAATAAAGTCTAAGCAAAAATATATACTATGTAAATTATAAACTATATGAATTATGAACTGTAAACTCAGTGAATAGAAAACATGGTAGAAGCAGTTCTCAAATTTAGAGTGGGTTATATTCCAGAAGGCAAGTTACCATGTTTCAAGCACAAAGGCAAACCAAAAATTGTTACTCAAGTCCATTTTTTACATTTATATTTTCTTGGTATTTTTCAACCAGGGTCCAAAACACTTGATACTTATTCAATGTGGCAAGGCAAGCTTTAGAGAACTCATATCATCTTTTTATTTCTGGACACTGAAACTATTCACTATCTTCAATAACTGGTTATATGTGCTAAAGAATTTAACTTTAGAAAACAACTCTGGAAATTAATAGAATCTATTTAAAATAGATACAAAAAATTACTATCTGGACCCTCAAGAAAACTCTGCAGGAAAGGATCCAAACAAAATAGAATATGACAAAATAGTAAAAATCTTTCTTAAAAAATCTCATTTCAAAAAGTACAAAGCAATCGGCTTATTTTAGAATTTAAGTGACCAAGTTAATGAGCCTGAGTCTTGATGACAGTTGTCTTTCCTCTTAAAAGAGAAAAAGATATTCAGGAGAAAGGAATACATGACATGACAGGATGCAAACTGGAAGCCTGTAGCAAATTCATTTGACACACACACTTTACTTCACCTATATTCGTATTAAATAGTTCTCAATTCCCAACATTTTAAAAGAGGGCAATTCACATTAAATAAACAAAATGATTTCTTGATATTCTTAAAGAAAATCAATAAAGTAATCCTGAGCCCATATTTTCATATGGCAATAGAAGACTAGGACATCCCTTTTAGAAAGGGCACTACAGTTACATACAACATTATATGACTCATTTGTCTCATGCGGCTTGCAAGACAGTTGAATCTGAATCACTAGTATGACAAAAATAACAGTCACAGGTTTTATGATATGTTTATCAAGCAAAATACCCATTAAATCCTGTAGGTGAATTATGTTTCTAATGTCATGCATACTTCTGTATTCTGTAGATGACTTTTTTTGTGTGGTACTGGGGATTAAACCCAGGGGCATTCTACTTCTGAGCTATACCCTCAGCCCTATTTTATTTATTTTTTTATTTGAAACAGGGTCTCTGTAAGTTGCAGAGGGCCTAAGTTGCTGAGGCTGGCATCGAAACCGTGATCCTCCTGTCTCAGCCTCTCAAACACTCAGATTATAAGCGTGTGCCACCACACCTGGCTTGAAGATGACTTTTTTTAAACACAATGAGCCCAACCACCAACACAAACACACAGACCAACTCAGCCATAATGTTCATACGAAGGGTAAGGATTTCCATCTTTTAAGCCACTAAATTATCTGCACAAGAACTTGCCCTAGAAAACCATGCTAACCAGACTGGCAAATTTGAATGATTACCATTTGCTATCAAACTGTTTTGATTTGTTCCAAATCTAATTGTTCACCTAATATTTTAGAAAAATGAAAATTTCAGAGTGAGAGTTCAGCCATCCATGATTTTATTTGTGAACTACATATGGAAAGGCTCTGGGGGGAAAAAACATTTCAGTTGAACCATAACATTGATTTACACCTAAAAATTACTACAAGGCAAAATGCCAGAAGATGTATCAACTATACTAGAAGGGGAAAACAGTAATTTAGTGGCACCTTCTTACAAAAGGCATCTATATTTTTTTTCTCCTGGACTCAAAATAAAAGTAAACTGTAAAGCAAAACAAAACAAAACCAGGTGATTTGAGTAGTCATGTGCAAGTAAGAAAGAATTACAGGCTGAAAAAGGACTATTCACAGGCAATAATCTAACACATCTACTTGACCATTAAACAATTTCTTCATACTTATCTACCTTATCATTTCCACTGTAAATGAGAGAGAAGAGCTAAAAGCTACCACCTTCTATCCAACTTGTAAAACCAGGTTTCTTCTTTATTTTCACATTCTACAATTAAAGAATGGCTACTTTTTCAATAAGCATGTTAAGGGAGTTATTGAAGGTATGAGTGAATTTACAGCACAAATTAGTCTATGGAGTTACAAAGACTTGTCTAATTGTTTTTTGGCCAATAAGGCTACAAAAAAGATAACATTAATCCTGACGTGTGAATACTCACACGCTGTAAATAAATATAAAAATACAAGGGAAACATAAAATAAGTTAGAAATTTATAAGAGTTTGGTAATCTCAAGAAATCTAAAATGGAGATAGAACCAGAAACTATTCCTAAATTGTAAATTCCACTCTGTTAACTGACTCTTCACTAACTCTTTTTAATAGCATTCAAATGCAAGAGGTGGTCAAAGGAGGAACTAACTGGTTCTTTACCTAAAGGTGAGGGAAAAGAGAATCTCCAGGTTTTCTGAGCCTTTACAGCTCAGCTCTAGGAGGAGGAGAACCTACCATATCCTAACAATTTAAGCTTCCTACTTCTTACCCTTTTCGGTATAATCTCTTCTGAAAGAGAGACCTATTGTCCTAGAACCTTTTTTTACTAATGTGCTTTTATTGGTCCATTGTAGTCTCACATGATAATGTAACTCATGTTGACAGTTACACAAATGCACACAGCACTTGGTGGACCACCCCTCCCATTTCCTCTCTTCCAATACACAGTATACTGGGATTGACATTGGTATATTCACATATGTACACATAGTCGATGGAGTATTTCCATTAAGGAACCTCACTCTTCCTTCTCCCCTTCCTCTGAGCCATCTCCCTGGCTCCACTGAGGTTTCTCCTCCATTATCTGGAGTACCTATGGTATCCGGATTATTCCTTAGGTTATGCATATTAGAGAAAACATGGCTCATCTCACTTAACACAATGCTAGAATCCTTTTAAAAGCAAACATACAAATCAAACATAAAATTTATGCCATTGTTTCTTTCCGAAGCACATCTTTAAAAAGCATTTATTTTATTTTTGTGACACTGGGGATGGAACCCAGGGGCATTCTACCTCCGAGCTACACCCCCAGCCCTATTTTTTATTCTTTATTTTGAAACAGGGTCCCACTAAGTTGCAGAGGGCCTCACTAAGTAGCTGGGGCTGGCCGTGAACCCAGAGCCTCCCATCTCAGCCTCCAAAGTACTAGGATTACAAGCGTGCACCACCATGCCTGGCAAAAAATGTTTTTATTAATATCTAAAATACAAAGTGTACTAGAAAGGAATGTGGCTAGAGAGCTTCTCTAAAATTTTCAAAATATCCCAAACAGTGCCATTTGGGGTGTGTACATAAAAGACAGACTTTATACTATCATTATTCAACAACAAGATAGGCCATTAAACTGAAAAGAAAAGGCAATGCCATCACAATCTCGCAGGTGAGTAAAATGCTTTCTAAAATACAAATAGGAAATAAGTTCTAACAGCAGGCTACTGCTGTGCTCATAAAATTATGAAACAACTGGGCCTGGTGACACATGCTTGTACTCATGACTTGGAAGGCTGAGACAGGAGGACTGAAGGTTCAAAGCCAGCCTCAGCAACTTACTGAGACTTTGTTTCAAATAAATGAATAAACAAATAAATAGGGCTGGAGGTGTAGCTTGGAAGTAGAATGTTCCTAGGTTCAATCCCCCATACAACAGGAAAAAAAAAAAAAGCTTATAAAATACATATTTTAGAAGTCTTTAATTTTTCTATCTATAGTTAAAATTATGGAAATCAGCTTTAGCCAATACCTTCTATCCACACATGAAAATACATAAGGCAGAGCCGGGCATGGTGGCGCATGCTTGTAATCCCAGCATTTGGGAGGCTGAGACCGGAGGATCCAGGTTTGCAGTCAGCCTTAGCTTACCTAGTGAGGCACTCCACAACTTAGTGAGACCCAGTTTCAAAATAAAGAATAAAAAATAGGGCTGGGGGTATAGCTCGGAGGTAGAATGCCCCTGAGTTCAATCCCCAATACCAAAAAAGAAAATATATGTAAGGCAGTTTCAAATTAGAAAATAAATAAATAAAACTATGAAATGGCTACATCGATCCCTAAATTAATATTGTACATTTAGTTTGATGCTTATTCAGTCACTCAAAAATGAAGATGGGTATACCTTCTAATACACAGCAATGCTTACCAGCATCCAAAATAGATTTCACATATATAAATACAATTTTTTAGTATAAATCCAATATAAATGATATATTTAGAATTATTGTAACTCAAGAAATGAACAGTTAATATATAAAAAGATAATCCAAAAGAATGTGCCTTTTCTTGAACTCTAAGTAGTAAGTTCCCTAGTCTACAAACTTCTATAGAGGAGAAATTTGTCAGAGTACCACAGTGGTGCAACCAATAAATTCATCTCTGCAGACTTTTCAGGACAAATAACTTACTTCCTTTAACAAACTATAGGAGAAAAAGATAAAGGAAGAACCTATAGATTAAGAGACCTAACTCACAATTGCAATGCATGCACCTTACTTAAAACCCAACTCAAACAAACTATAAGTATGGATGTATATGTGTGTGTATGCATACATGTGTGTCTAAGAGTGTGTGCATATACATACACATAATACATACACAAAAAATTGTTTTGGAATGGAATAAAAATTTGAATACTGACTAATGAAGTATTATTTAAAGTGATCATCCTACTGTGACATTTAACAAGGAATAGCCTTGTTTTATAGACATAACATATTTAACATATATTAAGCCTAAATTCTGCTTCAAAATCTTAAGTGGAATGATAATAAAAATTAGCCCTCAGTGATTAGTATATACATGTTATATTATTCAGTTGCTTTTGAATATTTGCAATTTTCCATAAATAAAAGGGTAAAAATAAATAAATAAAGACCAGCCAGGCATGGTGGCACACACCTATAATCCTGGTACTTGGGAGGCTGAGACAGGAGGATCACAAGTTGAAGATCAGTCTCAGCAATTTAGTGAGACCCTCAGCAACTTTAGTGAGACTATGTTTCAAAATAAAAATAAGGGTGGAGATATAGCTCAGAGACAGAATGCCCTCAGTTCAATCTGCAGTACCACAAAGTTAATAAATAAAATTTTTTAAAAGTCCCCCAATTTTTATGGAAAGAGGTCATGTCAACATCTCACATTATATATAATCTCTTCTATGATTAAAATGTACCAGTTATGTGGTTATATATAACACCTCAATATTCAAGGGTGAACAAATTGAACATGTTTACTGATATGTAAGTTTAATGAAGAATGATGTTTCTTAGTGACACATACCTGCATGGCTGTTGAAATGTGCAAAGTTAGCAAAATTGGCTGTAGCTGTTGACTGAGGGGCTGGAGCAGCAAAGATGTCTGAGCCCAGATCACTTAAAAGGTCAAACTGCTTCTTTTCTTGCTGCTGCCCTTGAGAGCGACCTACAACTGGGGACTAGAAACCACATATTTACTATAAAGATTTTCCAGTCAAAACTGCTCAATTTTTTTACAAAACCATCTCACATTTACCAAGCTTAAAACACACTTATACACAGGAAGAGTTATAGTATAATGACTTAACTCCTCATTCCATTTTCTCTTCAGACCTTTTGTGAAAACAGCAATTTATCCAAAAGCCCTAGAATGCATTATAAAAAGAGCAGGATTTAATCCACAACATTATGCTTCAGAACCACTGTACAGGACAGAGGTTACAAGGCCATGAAGTAACATCTGTCATAGCACCATCAGCTATAGGAAAGTACAGAAGGTCAAACTTCAGATACTTAGCTAAAAAAGACTTCAGACTTCAATTTTTTTAGAATAAGGTACAATACAAAGCCACCTAAATGTGTTATACAATCAGGCATGTGGAAAATCTTACTGCTTCCTGTTAAGGTACACCAGAGGGTATATTGCTCTGACAGTTAACAAAGATTCATATTTCACTAATTGACACAATGTGACAGATACCTTTAGCAATGTTCTTATATACCTTTAGAAAGCTAAAGAGAAGTCAAAAGAAATTATAAACAGAACAAAAGCACATTCTTACCACTTACCTGATAAATTTTTAATATATTATAAACCATTAGGAAATAATAGTACTGGCATTCAAGATTATGTTGGGGAGGCAGCTCAGGGGTAAGACTGCTTGCCTAGCATACATGAGGCCCTAGGTTCAATCCCAGGCACGACAACTATAAAAAACATAGAACTCTCAACCAGGTATGATGGTGCGCACTTGGTGGTGGTGGAGATCAAGCCCAGGGGCATTCTACCTCTGAGCTATACCCCAGCCCTATTTTTTTTTTTTTTTTTAATTTTGTAACAGGATCTAGCTAGGTTGATGAGAGTCTCACTACTTGCTGAGGCTGTCCGAAAACTCTTAATTCTTGATATCCAATCCTCCTTATGTAGAAGTTCCTACAAAGACTTTAAAGACTACTCACCTGACTAGGTGTGCCTTTATTTAAGTGAAGTGCTGGTGCAGAATCTCCTAAGAGAGATTTCAGTGGCTTGACCTCAGGTGTGCTGCTTGTGCTACTGGCAGAGGACCCTGAAATAGATGCATGAACTGATGCCACCACTTTTGCTTGTTCTGGTGGGACATACCTAAAATATGTAAAAATTAGAATAGGCAGCTTATTAAGAAAAATTAGAGAATTCTATACTAAAAAATGATAAGCTCAATTCTAATTTTATATAAAACTATTTCAAAATTAATCTTAATTAAAAACTCACTTGCTTAATACTATACTTAATTGAAATACTCAAAGAGTAATAGACTAACCAAGAAACTTGTTTCAATTATTTGCTTATGTTTTTAAGGATAACACACTATAATAAAACACTTATTTTTAAACAGAAAATCTAATGTAGTTAATCATCATGATGAAGTTAATATCATAATGTATTTCAAATAAGATCATAAACAACATTTGAAGATGGATGAGAAGGTAAAAACAATTTATTACTACTAGCCTGAAATATAAAGGCCTATTGAAATTTGTAATAAGATCAACCACTTCTTTTTTTTTGCAGTACTGGGGATTGAACCCAGGGGCATTCTACCTCCAGGCTATGCCGCCAGTCCTATTTTTTATTCTTTATCTTGAAACAGGGTCTCACTAAGTTGCAGAGGGCCTCGCTAAGTAGCTGAGGCTGGCCTCGAACCCGGATCCTCCTGTCTCAGACTCTCAAGTACTGGGATTACAAGCGTGCGCCACCACGTCCAGCCAACCACTTCATTTTAAAATAGACAAAAACAATTCATAAAAGGAAACATAGATATAAAAACTTATCACCCAATAAAGTGCAAATTAAAGTATTATTTACCTTTGATCTGTATGTAAGCTTTAAAAATTTTCAGTTACTATCTACTGAAATATAAAAACACATGCTCTGTGCTCCAGAAGCACTATTTCTGAAACTTATCCTCAGAAATTAATTGAATATATGTAAGTAGATACATGTAAATGTATATTATCACAGCAATTTTAATAATTTTGAAAAGCTGGGACAAACCAATGTCCATCAGGAAAAAAATATTTAAAAAGCTCATGTTACTTACTACTCTGCCTGACATGGAAAGATGTCCATAAAAGTGTTTCTGATTTGACCCTCCTCATGTAAATACAGGATTCCGAGGAGGGGAATGAAGGGAGGAAAGGGAGGTAATAAGGATGGAATGCCCAACGCTGGCAGTGTTAATCTCTAGAGGTGGGATTATTTAAGAGCCTCTGCTCCCTGTAATTCCCAGTTCATTCCAAACCTCCCCATTCCCCATATCAAATAGTTGGGGGGAGCAGGAAAATCATGTGGGTAAGAACACTTGTTCTAGAGAGAGTTCAAATCCCAGCTCATCACTCAAAGGCTGTGAAACCTTAGGCAAATTACTTCAACTCTATTCTTCCATTTTTGTGATCTATAGAGATGGAGTTGCTGTGGGGTTTAAATGAATTAGCATTTGTAAAGCACTGAGAATGGGAGCGATGACAAGAGATATGAGAATGAATACAAAAAGTTACACTTTCCCATAATTTGGCATGCCACTGATGACACAATTCTTAAGTATAACCATGTCTGATCAAAGGATAAAACCATATAATAGTTCATGGCTCAAAAGACTTGCCCCACTTAAAGTAAAGGAACTAATCTGATATAAGAGAAGAAGTGATTCTGAGATCTAACCAAAAGAATGATTTCGAAAATCTTGGATAACAACAGCATCACTTTTGTTAAGAGCAGCTTCCCACAGTCAGGATTCTTAGGGAGACTGTGCTTGGACAGTGCTCATACCATATTCACAAAAAACATTCTGTGATCTCTAATTACATGTTACAAGTGTGCAGGAGGAGGAATTAAAGATGTACAAGTTCTGGCCCTTGAGAATGACGGTCAACCCTCTCCACCCACCACTCCAGTTTCTATTTGTATTATTCTTGTTATTACTATCTTGTTTCTCAGGAAAGAAAAAGTAACATGAATTATAATTATTTGAGGCTTTCAGTTATTTGGCTCATGGTTTAAAGGAATAATTTGTTATAAATGTAGCAGTGGGCATGTAAGGTGCACAAGTGAGGAATATTCACATTTGCTTATTATTCATGGTCACTTTTCTCTTGATCGCTAGTACTAACCTATCTAAAATCCTAACTAAATCCTAGCAAGCTGACATCCTCAACTGGTGAAAATAACATAACATTAAATAAGAAAAACAAAAATTATGCCAAGGATATACAAGAACAATTTTCCCTATGAGGCAGAAAATTCTAGTAAATTATGAATTAAATTATGAAAGAATTATACTTTTCATTTTAAAAGATCATTCAGGCCTTTATATTTTTATTATCAACTCATCTTATAATATTTTCTTTCCTGAACTAAAACGGTACTGATGTACTTTTACCTATCTTCATGGCAAAAAGTATAGTCTACTTTAGGCAGCAGTAAGAATGTAAGTTTGACAGGGCAGACAAGTCAGAGCTAAGGTGCCTGCAAAATCAAAGTAAAGACCTCTCCCATATACACCACAGCAAGTGCTCTCTCAGGACCAAACAGCCTCTGGATGCATCATTCCCTAGGTAAAATACCGTTCCTCAGGGAAACGAGCAGCAGTTTACCTCCCCATTATCTGTTCCTTCTATCCTTGACTCTCTCCCCCATCTTCTTAACAGCCCCCAAAGGGAAACATACACTGTCCAATAATGTTAAAAAAACAAAAAGGGAAGCTAAGACAGGAGGATCCAGGTTCTCGAACGGCCAGCCTCAGCTACTTAGTGAGGCTCTCCGCAACTTAGTGAGGCCCTGTTTCAAAATAAAGAATAAAAAAACAGGACTGGGGGTATAGTTCGGAGGTAGAATGCCCCTGGGTTCAATCCCTAGTACTGGGGGGGAAAAAAAAGTGCAAAGAGTTTATAGTTAATGACTACAGTTAATCAACTGTACTTAAATGTGTACCATAAAGCTAAAAATGAGGACCCCTGTGGAGCTGAACACTAGAGTTCTGTGGATCCAGTCCTTGGCTCTGCTATAAGAAATGTACAACCTGTTAGGATTTCTTTCTAAAAATTAATGTCCCTTCTTAACTACTCAACTGATTTTTGGGTTGGGAAATAGGGATATTTTGAACAAAGACTTATTGCAAAATGCAACTAAGTTGATAGATTACTATACCACAGCTTTAACAGAGTACCTAGTATACAGAAGACACTACTTAATAAATACTGGCTAAAGGAATAAAGATTTTAAGAAAGGAGGCTTTATGGTACTAAAAATGTATAAAGACCCTAACAGTAAAATTAGGAAGAAGCTGGGCGAAGCCGGGCATGGTGGCGCACGCTTGTAATCCCAGTATTTGGGAGGCTGAGACCGGAGGATCCGGGTCCTCAGCCAGCCTCAGCTACCTAGTGAGGCCCTCCACAACTTAGTGAGCCCCATTTCAAATAAAGAATACAAAATAGGACTGGGGGTGTAGCTCGGAGGTAGAATACCCCTGGGTTCAATCCCCAGTACCGCCAAAAAAAAAAAAGATTAGGAAGAAGGTTCCTTAACTTTCCAAACAGCATGGGAAACCTGGATTATAATGAAAAAGTTACTGCTAGGTATAGATGATTAAGATAAAGTAGAAGTAAAGGTTTTGGAAACCAAATCCAATAAAAATCCAAAAGACAATGAGAATCTACCATCTACCTACCTAATTAGTATTTCTTTCCATCCAGCCTACCTTCATCTCATCAAGAAAATCCTTAACCATAACTACTGTCATTTGGGGAGGCGTTACTTGAAATGCAAACTACTTAATAACTCACCATCTTTTCTTTTCATATTTTTCTTGTAGAAACTCTTTCACTTTTTGTGGATCCCTGAAGTCTGGAATTGCTGAAGATCTATCATCAAATAATCCTAGCCAAATCTGTTTACAGACCTTTGGAAAGAATTTAAAAGGAAAAAAAAAAGTATTAAATTCAGCATCTTCACTTAATGAAATTATAAGGGGAAATTATGGTTCTTTCAGAGGCTAACCTACTCAATTTCAATAATACTGCTTTTAATCAGGATATTTGTTATAATCAGAAATGAAGAAGCTAAATTTGCATTAGGCAGTAAAAATCTCAGCAACAGAATAAAAAAAGTACTTCACAGGTCTATGCAGAGTGAACTGGGATCTGAGGGTCTGCAGTTACTTTGGTCAAGGCATAATCATCAACTGTAAACCATTAGCACAGTCACATAATCTGTATGAATCTCAGTTTCCTGACCCGTGAAACAGAAACTTGATCAGTAGCATGTATAGGCTTTGTAACAAGTTTACAACCAACCAAACATCAATTTGCCATTAAATGTAACAATGGTAAACATAACGATAAAGCAGATAAAACTCAAGCTTTAAAACTGTTTCCTATGTTTTTTTGTCCAATGGCTAAAAAATGAAAATCTGAGATACTTAACTTTTTTGAAGAATCAAAAGTAAAATGAAATAATGCAAAACTAAGATAAGACATAAAATGAGAGCATTAAAAAGAACTATAAAGCAAAAACTGATAGATTTCATCAAAATAAAAAAAACTATTAGCTGATCTTAAATAATCTTAAAAGAAATAAAGGCAAGCCACCAAGTGATAAAAAGTATTGGCAAAATGTGTAAGAACTTAAATCCATGAATATATAAAAATACCTACCACTTAATTGTAAAAAAAAAAAAAAAGGCAAATGATTTGAACAATCACTTTATCAAAGACTTACAGATGGCAAACAAGTAGCCTAACAGCATAACTCAGGCAGAAAATGCAAATTAAAATGATACTGAAACCTCCCAACATGGTCATTCATACAACAAACTATTAGAAAAGCTTAAAAGAGTGACTACATCATATGTAGGTAAAAATGTGAAGCAAGTCGAACTCTCCAGAATGTAAAATTGCATAGTCACTTAGAGAAAGTTTGGCACTTTTTTTTCTTTTGGTAGTACTAGGGATGGAACCCGGGGCATTCTACCTCCGAGTTACACCCCCAGTCCTATTTTTTATTCTTTATTTTGAAACAGGGTCTCACTAAGTTGCAGAGAGCCTCACTAAGTAGCTGAGGCTGGCTGCGAACCTGGATCCTCCTGACTCAGCCTCCCAAGTACTGGGATTACAAGCGTGCACCACCACATTCGGCTGGCACTTTCTTAAATGTTAAATACACACTTAGCATGACCAAGTCATTCTACTTCTAGATATCTATTTATTCAGCATTCCTGGCACTACTGGCAGTAGAACAGCCACACAAATCAATGGGTTTAGTTCTGATCACCAGGGGAGGGGAATGGGTAATTGGTTCTAATTATAATATAATATGGTTGCGCTGGTAGTAAACCTGAACTAAGGATCAGAATGCCTGAGTTTGAATTCCAACTCATCTCTGTTAGATGTCTGACATGTCTTCATATGCAAAATGCAAATAATAATGGAACCTATTTCACAGGGATGTCGGGCAGGTTAAATGAGTTAATATATGGTTTGTGCCGAGAACAGGCAGATAGAGTAAAAACTGTAAATAGAAGTACTTATTACTTTGGGGCCTGGTCTCTTCAGTGGTTTGCAGTGGTGAGTTATATGAAATGAGGTAAGCAAGGACTGAGAAAGTTCTCTCTAGAAACACAGGAAATGGTGGCCCTTCAATACTGCTGCAAACAGAATCAAAGTTCTTTTTTTTTTTTTTTTGGTGGGTGTTCTACTGGGGATTGAACCTAGAGGCATTCTACCTCTGAGCTACACCTCCAGCCCTATTTGATTTTTTTATTTTGAAATAGGGCCTCAGTAAGTTGTTGAGGCTGGCCTTGAACCCATGATCTTCCTATCTCAACCTCCTGAAGTACTCAGATTAAAGAGGTGCACTACCACGCCTGGCTTCAAAGTGATCTTGATAGAACAATCTCTGGCCTTTGAACTTACATAGAGCACTTTGAATTTCTCACAGAGAAGAGAACTCACTACAAACTGTATTATATTAGATCTAACTTAGTACTTCTGCATTCTTTGTAATGCTTAAAACAGTACTTTGTGCCATATTAAGTTTTCAATAAAAGAATAATACTCAAAACCAGATCTTATGGAGGAATTAAAAATAAAATCATAATCAGCCTAAGAATAAACTCATGAAATTGTTGTAGTGTTTTTCCTTATTCTAATGCTAACCACATTTAAAATTATAATCATCATAGCTACTGACAGAATTTAAAATATTCTAAAATGATAGTTTATAGTCAGGGTTACTTTAATAAACAGCACACTAAATTTTGGTAATTTGAGAGGAATTTAATCAAGAGTCTGTTACAAAGCATAAGTAGATTATAAGGGAAGCACAAGTGTGAGTTTAATATCCCAGGGTTAGTAACAGCAGGGCTTACCACCATTCACTGGCAGTAAAAGGGGGAGAAGAGAAGAGGTCAGCAGAAACTTGTAAAACAGGGATGAAATCTTCAACAGAAGGATGCAGACATCTCACAGGGAAGAAATAAGAAAGTAAATAGTTCTCCCCCCTCCCCTTCACCCACCCCTCCCCTTCTTCCCTCCTTCCCTCTGATAAGCTTCCTTAACAGCTGAACCCAACCACAAGGCATGGAACAACGGAATCCATTTGTGTCCAGAAAGGCCAGCTATGTAGAGCCAAAACAAGGTAAAGGGTAGACCTAGAAGGGCAGGCGCTAGCTATTCAGCATTCAATCTAAATCCTGAAAATTAGTATGTACAAGGCAAGCAATTTAACAAATTATGAAACCAAAAACAGGAAGCATACTCATCCTCATTCCCAACTACTTGCATACAGAAGGAAAATTAAGAAACAGTGTTATATCAAGCTTGGGAAAGAGAACTGATAAGGGTAGAGATCACTTTTACAGCTTTGCAATATTCTGATGGACACAAAATAAGTGGAAACTTGCTGAAATACTCACCTTTATTCAGACAAACCCTTACTTTCATAAGCATAAAAAGAGTAAACATATGACACAACTATACTTACGAGTTCTAATAGAAAGATATGAGAATAAAGAAAAGACAAAAAGATATTCTGGAATTAGAGAATCTTTTTATATAGGTTGTCTTTTTCTCTCCTTAGCAGAGATGGGAGAATACTGCTTCCATCTCTATGTAATATATAATCATAATACCTAATGATACTGCCCACAAAGCACAGGAACAAACAATAGGGAGTCAGTAATTGAAAATTTTACAAAATACTTAACATCCACTTTTTAAAAGCAGAAAAATGGAACAGAAATAAATATGAACAAATAAATACTATTACAAGCTCTCTAGATAGTTATCATGGGCCTATACAAAATTCTATCACCAACTTTTTTTATTGGTGCATTATGACTACGCTTAATAGTGGGGTTCATTGTTACATATTTGCATATGCACATCCATAATTTGGTCAATTTCCTACCCCAGAACTTACTCTTTCCCCCCCTCTTTCCTCCCCCTGATCATCTTTCTCTACTCTACTGGTCTCCATTCTATTCTCATAAGACATTCCACTCTTTCTCCTTTCCTCTATCTCTAGCTTCCACATATAAGACAAAAAATACACTCCTTGACTTTCTAAGTCTGGCATATTTCACTTAACATAATAATCTCCAGTTTCATCCACTTTCCTGTAAATGACATAATTTTATTCTCTACAGCTGAATAAAACTCAACTGTGTATATATACGACATTTTCTTTATCCATTAGGCTGCTTCCATAATTTGGCTAACGTGAATTACACTGCTATAAATATGGGTATGCATATATAGCTATAGTATCACTATAGGGTGCTGACTTTAACTCTTTCGGGAACACCGAGGAGTGATATCACTGAGTCACATGGTTCCATTCCTTGCCTGTTGAGGAACTACAAACAGATTTCCACAGTGGTTGCACTAATGTGCAATCCCATCAGCAGTGTATAAGTACTCCTTTTCCCCCACATCCTTCCCAGTAGTCATTTACTTTCTTTTTTTTGGTACCAGGGATTGAACTCAGGGGCATTCTACACTCCCCACGCACACACTCTTTTTATGCTTTGTTTTCTGAAACAAGGTCTTGCTTCGTTGCTGAGAGTCTCACTACTTCCTGAGGCCATCCTTGAACTTTCCATCCTCCCAAGTAGTGGGATTACAGGAACATGCTACCACCAATGGCTTACTATATTTACATTCTTGAAGACTGCCACTCTAATTGAAGTGAGATGAAATCTCAATGCAATTTTGATTTCTATTTCCCTGATTGCTAAAGATGTTGAACATCTTTTTTTTTTCTTCCATATATTTATAGGTCATTAGTATTTCTTCTTACATCAACTTTTTCTCCTTTTCTATGGTACTGGGGATCAAACTTGAAGTTTTATGCATGTTAGGCAAGAACTCTACCACTAAGCTACACTCCCAGCCTAACAATATTGTATTATTTTGCTCTAAAAGAAACAAGGGAGAGAGTCCACAGTCAGAAAGAAATTCAGTATTATAGCCAAAATTTAAGCTAAATTCAGGAAAAATGAGTACACTGTTAACACTTACCCAACCAGCCAACATTAGTATGATTATGTTAATATTTCTAGACTACAGTTGTACACCACCACATCCAGTTTATATGCTACTTATTTTTTAAGATTAGGAACATATTGGAAAAATATCTATACATAAAACCACCATCTAACATCCATAATACATTAATTTTCAAAATGTTTTCACAGATAATTTTTTCAAGCCTCATATTACAAAGGAAAATGAGGCCTAGAGAAAAAGTGAAAACTACAAAAAAAAAAAAAAAAAAAAAGCTTAAACTATATTTGGGGGTTTTAACAAACCCTGTGTATAAAAACAAAACAAAAACCAAACTCCTGAAAGACTTAAGAGTAAAAACTTTAATAGGTTTTAAAAAAGATTCATGTAAAAACAACAAAAATACCATCAGCAAAATGGCAAGAAAATTAGAATACAGATAGCATGTATGATTAACAAAACAGAGATCATTATGGAGTTAAAATATTTCTACTAGAAGTGAAATAAGAAAAATACCAGCTAGATAAACAAGCCAGATTATAAAAGGATTATGTTGCAAGCTGAAAACTACAGAATTAATTCTGGGTTTTCAATTAACTACCTAGAGACAAACTGAGCCACTGGCCTGTTTTTCTATTACCCTGACCTATAAATGGTCTTTTCATTAAAGGGTTGTAAAATCAATTATTTTTTCAAACAAGAATATGCAACGGAGACTGCAGATGGCACACAGAGACACAGAGCCTACAATATTTACTGGCTGGCACTTTAAAGCAGTTTGCCAACCCCATGTTTCTACTGAAATATATGTCAATTTTCAATACTCTGAGAATTTAAATAATTATTTACATTTAAACAATTATTGTGAATGACACTACTATGACTATAAAAAGTAAAAAAACACCCCTAACGAAACCACCCGAGCAAGGAATGAAAATACTCAGAATCTCTATAACTTCTATTTTAGATTCAAATTTAATACATATCCATTAACAAAAAATCTTGGGAATTTTCACAAGTTCACAACCTGATGAGTCCAAATCTGAGCCTTTGGCATGACATCACTGCATTTCGAAAAATACTTAATAAACCAGGTGTGGTAGTTCCTGCCTATAATACTAGCTACTTGAGAGGCTGAAGCAACAAGATCACAAGTTTGAGGACAGCCTAGGCACCTTAGCGAGACCATCTCAAAAATTTAAAAATAAATAAATAAAAGGTCTGGGGGATGTAGCTCAATGATAAAGTGCTTGCCTAGCATGTACAAGGCCCTGGATTCTACACCGAGTACTACAAAAGTAGGAAAGGGGCGGGGGGCGGGGGATGCGGGGGGGGGGGGATAGCAAGCCCTCTCCAAATTTTACCAATTTTCCTCCAGAGTTGCAATATAGGTCAGTGTATTTCATTCTTAACCAAACTTAAAAGATCATTCCAGACACTTGATTTAGTATTCATCCAAATGCTCATGGTCTTCACTCTGACAATGTCCCATAGACCCATTCTGATACTGGTCTTACACATTAGAGAGTCCACTGTTCTTTAATGAGAATGACAATTATTTATTATAATTTATAGAACAGTAGTATTTAAGAAATAATCACTTAGTATCCTGTTTAATCTTCTTATAGATGGAGTATAACATATAAAATGAAACCTGGCTATTCCATCATAGCACATGAATTTGGAATTTTTAATTTTTTCAAATAAAAATATTTTTATTTGTGGCAGTGTTTGCTTCTGATTATCAATCTAATCTTTTCCCAAGAGAATGTAACTCTGGGGTCAATGTAACTGCCCCCAAAGCCTGAAGTGCTGTCTCATAAAATAAATTCTATTTAACCTTTTCTTTTCATAAGTTAATTATGTATTTTGTTATAACTCCACTAAGAAACATTGTTTACATATTCCCAAGTATAAATTCCAAAACTGAAACCCTTTCTTACTCTTACACTAAAGCTTTCTCTCCCAGACTACAAGCTATCATCGTCTGGTTTTGCTCATAATTATATCCCTACCATTCAAAGATCGTTCCTACCCTACAGGTTGTGATTACTAAGTCTGCTTCAAGAATGAAGAATGAATCAATCATGAATGATAATAGCAGGAAAGTATGCTTTATCTTAGAGTTTATTTTAAAAGCAATTACTTTATTTTGAATCTAACGTAAAGATAATCAAATACTAGCAAGCAATGAATGATTTTACTTCTACATGTAGACTGTATGCCTGTGAATCATCAGTCGTAATGTTTTTACTCTAAGTCCTAAAATATAATTAAGAAGGCTAATTTACTACAAGAAAAACTACATATATTTCAAAATGAAATTATTTCTACATTTTCTTTTCTACTGAATCATCAATAGCACTATTCACTGGCCCTTCTTCCATTAACTTTATAATAATCAGAAGTTAACCCAATAGTGAAATTCCTGTAACTAGAAAACCATGATTTACCTACAATATCACAAAAGAGAACAGAGAAAGGAAACCACCACTAACCATAAAGTTAGAAGTAACTTTATGATACAAAAGAAAGCATTATAGACCCATTAAAGCCTTGTTCCCAGGGTGCCACTACTGGAAGATACTGGTACCTTACAAGGACGAGGCCTCCTGGGAGGCTGTTAAGGTCACTGAGGTATGGCCTTGAAGGGGACTGTGGGACCTGGGCCCAGATTCCTTCTCACTCCTTGTGCTTCTGGGCAATGAGGTAAGCAGTTCTGCCTTGCCACAGGCCCAAAACAGTAAGGCCAATTGATGACACACTGGAACCTCCAAAACTATGTGCTAAATTAACCTTTTTCTCTTTATAAGTATCTCAGGTATTTTGTTAGTGAAAGAAAGGTGACTAACACAAGATAAATATGTGGTAATGTTTTGTGAAATAATGTGCTTTTGGAAAAACCTTTCTCAGCAATTAAACACAAAGTGCTTCACTGCAATATATTTCATTAATATCTGGCATATTACATTCTATAACATAAGAGATATATCCACATACCAAATACACTGTGGAAGTCTGAAAAACACATAAGATTCAAGTATTTGTAAACCACATGACATTGCCAGATATGGTGCCGCACACCTGTAATCCCAAAACTTGGAAAGCTGAGACAGGAGGATCACAGGTTCAAGACCATTTCAGCAGCATCGTGACACTCCCAGCAACCCAATGAGACCCTGTTTCAAAACAAAAAAATTAAAAGAGCTGGAGGTAGAATGTCCCCGGGTTCAATGCCTAGCACCATCCCCATCCCACACACACAGAGAGTATGGCCTTGATGTACATTTAAAAATAATAGTATTACATGGGTGTAGTGGCACATTTCTGTAAACTCAGTACTTGCGATTGAGATGGGAAGATCACAGGTTCAAGGCCAGCCTCAGCAACTTAAGGAGACCTTTAGCAACTTAAAACTTTGTTTCAAAATTTTAAATTTTTAAGATGGGTGTGGTGGTGCAGGCTTGTAATCTCAGTACTTGGGAGGCTGAGACAGGAAGATCACAGGTTCATGGCCAGCCTCAACAACTTAATGAAGCCCTGCTCCAAAATAAAGAATTTTAAAAATAGGGCTGGGGGTGAGGCTCAGAGGTAGATACCCAAGTTTGATCCCCATAACAACAACAAAATTTTTTTTAAAAAGGGCTGGGTCTATAGCTTAGAAGTTGAATGTCCCTGGGTTCAACTCCCAGCACAAAAATGAATGAATGAATGAATGAATTTGTTTACCACAGATGCCAACACAGACTAATAGTGGTACTTTACTGATGACCCAAATACCATTAATACTGCCAATCAGTTTTGTAATTTTTCTTTTTTTTTTTTTTGCAGTACTGGGGATTGAACTCAGGAGCATTCTACCTCAAAGCTATACCCCCAGCCCTTTTTTTTTATTCTTTATTTTGAAACAGGGTCTCACTAAGTTGCAAAGTGCCTCACTAAGTAGCTGAGGCTGGCTGCGAACCCGCAACCTCCCAAATGCTGGGATTACAAGCGTGAGCCACCACGCCCGGCTTTTTAATTTTTCAAAACAGTGAACAATTCTGAACAAAGTGAAATCTTCACTAGATACACACATGGTAAGCCACTACATTAATGGTCTCAATTAGTAGCTTCCATGTATCTGTGCCCTTTGCCTCTTATCTTGGGAGTCTCACTACTTGCTGAGGCTGTCCTTGAACCTGCAATCCTCCTGTCTCTGCCTCCCAAGTACTGGTATTACAGGCGTGCACCACCATGCCCAACTGTAGTACATAGTTTTAAAATCCACATTAACTGCTTACAATGTGTGGGCCGCACTTGGATCCTCATTCAAAAAAATGTTAAGTAGGAAAAAAAAAAAAGATGAAATAAACTCTATTCTCTATGCATGTGAAACATAATGATTTAAATGTTTAAGGATAAACTGATAATAAAACACTTGCACTGAAGACCATGAAGTTTTAGTTAGGAAACTGTACCAACCACCCTGCATTTCATAATAAAAATCCTCACCCTCTCTCTACACAGATCTCTTCTGTTTAAAAACACAGATGTTGATAATAATACTATAAGGAACCAAATATACATAGTCCAATATTTCGGTTCTAAGATCTCCTAAGGTATACGATGAGAAGGTATGTTTGTATTCCTTAATAAAAGTTTATAAGGTTGATGTATTTACTAGCTTCCTATTGTAACTTTCCCCTTTTCTTTTTGTACTGTGTTTATTCTAACCGTATGCTTTTCCCTGCCAGCTGAAGTCCCACTCACCCTCAAAAACCAGCAAATGTTTTGCCTCTTCTGTGGTCTCCTCAATCCTTCCTTTTATACCAACAGATTGAGTCTTTCTTCCATATTACTTCTGAAACTTCTTATCACTGTTTATCCATGTTGCAATTATTTGTTGCTTATCCAACTATGAACCTTTTGTGGGCTAAGCTTGTACGACATCTATAAGTGCATTCAAGTGCCTAGTATCATGACTGTGATAGTGAATGCTTTAAGTCATCTATTAACTTCCATGTCTTTTTCTATAATTTAGGGTCCATGAATCCATCCCAATCATTTTCTTTCTCTTTTTTGCAGAGCTGGGGATCAAACCCAGGGCCTTACACATGCTAGGCAAACACTCTATGCTTTGCTTCTACTTTTTAACAGAGTGAGTTTCCTAAAGTCAAGCATTTCTTTTTATGTATTCTAAATATACCTTGATGTCAAAAGGTTTCCTTCAGAAATCCTGCCATATGTGACAAAGAACACGGTGCTAAGAGAAAGAAGCCTGTGTAGAAGGACAAGTACCAGATGATTCCACTCATGAATTACCTAAAATAGCCAAGCTGCAGAGAGCAGTGGCATATACCTTTAACCCCAGCTACTGAGGAGGCTGAGGAAAGAGGATCACAAATTTGAGGCCAGCCTGGGAAAGTTAGACTCTGTCTCAAAATAAAATTTTAGAAGGGCTGGAGATGTAGCTCGGTGGCAAAGCACTCCTGGGTTCAACCCCTCATACTGCAAAAATAAAAGGAGTCAACTACAGAAGCAAAAGTAGGATGGTAGACTCCAGGGGCCAAGAAGGGAATGAGGAATTGCTACTCGATGTGAATAAAGTTTCAATTAATAAAGTTTTAGAAATATTGACAGCACTATGCCTGCCTATAAGTAACAACAATGTGTCCTACACTTCAAAATGTATTAAGAAGGTCGGTCTCACGGAAGAGTTCTTACACAATTAAAAACAAGTACTCCTTTAATCCTAGTTTTTGGGGACCGTTCTTCACCTAACCTCATCTACTGACATGTAAGCATGCTTCTACTTACTTTTGCAATGGACTGCTATCCTCCTGGGTCTGAAATTATGGATTTTTTGTCATTATGTTTTTAATCTAACAACAGAATATTCTTTATTTCTCACTGCACCTTGATTTTCAAAATTTTGCAAACAAAGTCAACATTCTAAAAAAGTAACTTCAAGTCTGTACTGTTAGGCTAATCTCAAACCTTATACAAATAGTTCAAATTGTAGTTTACTCAGTAAATATATTATTTAAGCTTTCCATCATTAAAAACCTTCTACTCGTTCATCCAGCTTTATTTTCTCCTGTATTATACCCACATCTGTCTGGAATCTGATTACTCAAAATAATTTGTTACTAACAAAATCTGGAGACTTCAAAGTTTGTTCTCTTCTCTGAAACATGTATTTGACAATATTTCATAGTTGTGCATTTATACTTCCTTCATTATTTTAGAACATGTGTACATCACAAGTAGACAAACAACTGTAAAATATTACTATCAAAGTACCAGGAAGAAAGGTACAGTTCAAAATGCCTGTGTACCTTTTCTAAGAGTAAAGAGAATACTGAAACTAATAAAATCTTAACATTTAACAGCTCTTAAGCCTACTAAGGATATCAGAGATATGTAATCAGAAGAACACATCTAAAGTACTATATCTTTTCTAGAAAAAAATAAGACTTTTCTGTGAAATAATAATGGATACGATCAATCAGTTGGGCTGACTGGTTCATCCTTATGAAGAATATAAAAACATGCCCATTTTTCTTTGTTAATTTCATTAACTTTTAAAGTACTATATCTCTATGTATAATAACAGAAAAAAACAAAACTAAAAATAAATAAGCAAATAGAACAAAATTACTGGAAGCCCATTAAAGGCAATAAGGAGAAAGCTCCCCACCAAATCTTTATCTGGTTCTCCAGGACACTAAGATGGCTCCTCAGAATGAATTCTCTCCCTATTTACACCTGCTACACATTAAATATCCCATATATATCTAAAGTTAAAATTTTAGTAAAAGTGAAGAGAGGACCTTAAATAAAAGCTGGTCATTATACAATAGCCTAACAAGTTTATTACAGTATCAAAAAACTGATTCTCTTCCTCTCTGTTATGAACAGCAACTTCAATACTATAACACTGAATTATTGAATGCTATAACATTCAACACTGATGAATTTTAAGTATATATGTTTCATTCCAGGTTTAAGGTAGACATTAATTATAAATAATGAATATATTCTAAAATATTTAAAAGTAGAATACAAAAATAATTTTTAGCGAAGTTCACCATTTTAAACATATTAAATCTTAATATAGTGACTGCCAATATAAAAGCGGAAAATTGTAAAAACACTTACTTCATTTCCATGTTTTTGTAGGAATTCAATTTCCTGTTGTGTGAATGTAGTCATGGAGATAGATTTCACCCTGTGCGGTGGATTTAACCCTCGCCTAAAAGATAAAATATTTTACAAAATTCACTAGTATATATCTTGAAAATGACACATCTAATAATCCCAGACATTTTTAATAAACACATTTAAATCCAAGTAGTGTTTTCATTCCATAAACTAAAAATATTCTTATATTATTTTAAACTAATAAGTTTGTCAAAGTAAGTTTGGCCAGACTGACACCAAATAATATATTTGAAGATAAATTAAATTAAGCATCTAAGACCACGTAGTACTTATAATACACACGCTATCTCAAAAATACAAATACTGCTTTAGTGTATTTATGGTAGAGGAAAAAGACTACATACACGAAAGACTTTATGATGAAGAATTTAAAGTCTATTTATATTTTATACGTTGGGGTTTTTTTTTCAGTTGGTGCACTATAATCATACATCTTTGTTAGGTACAAGCTGGTAAAGGCATACATGCACACATCTCTCATTTAACCCTTCCCCAATTCCCTCCCCCCCCTCCTTCCCAAGTTCAGTTTAGTGATTGACTGTGATATGTTTGTGAAAGTACATCATGTGCATTAGGTGTGTCCATTCCCCTCTTCCCGTCACCTTCAGTTAAGTCACCTTTGCTTATCTAAGGTTTTTCCTTCTTCATCTAGGGTCCCTCTTATGACCCACTTTCTCCCTAGCTTCCTCATATTAGGGAGAGCATACGATTTTTTACTTTTTGTGATTGACTAATCTCACTTAACATAATGCTTTCCAGTTCCATCCATTTCCCTGCAAATGACATGACTCTGTTCTTTAGGGCTGAGTAAAATTCCATTGTGTACAATGGATTACATAGTTTTATAATCCATTCATCTGTAGATGGACATCTTGGCTGGTTCCACAGTTTGGCAATTGTGAATTATGTAGCTATAAACATAGATACACATTTGATTGGGTTATTTGTTTTCCTAGCTCTGAGTTTCTTGAGTTCTCTGTATATTCTATATATTAGACCTCTATTGGAGGATAAAGTCTAATTATTTAAATGTTTTCATCTTTGCTAAGAGACAATGATGTGCTAATGTTGGAGCTACTACGCTAAAATAAATTTAAAGCTAATTTAAGAAAGCTAAGGAAAAAAAACTTGAAATCATTAACCAGTACGATTAAGAAGTTCCATCTCACAATCAATTCAAGTAAGAATTTGTAATTAAAAAAAAAAAAAATCTTTTTCCCAGTCATCTAGGAAACAGTAAATGCTCAACCTAGAACCGTCGGAGCATAGAGAAGAGATTTAAGAAATAACTGGATATGTGGTCCAAGGACATTTAAGGTCCTTGTTAACATTGAAGCCTTTTCTGTATGGATGGCCTTAAGAGGACTTTACCTTGACAATCTTTGACCATGCACTCAGAAGACAAACGCACTCTGAGGGAATTCTGTCCAACTAACACAAAACAGCTGGTCTACTCAGAAAAAGGAGGGTTAAAGAATTTACTTTGAGGTCATGTCTTCTGATAAAGGCCTCACTTGGAATGTAGGTTCTACAGCAGATTAATATTATTTCTTATAGAATTTGTCATAGCCAACTAGCAATCATCCATGCTAACTAAATATGAGATTTACCAGGGCATGGTGGCACATGTCTATAATCCCAGCACTTGGAAGCTGAGATAGGAGGATCCCAGGTTGAAGGCCAGCCTCAGCAAAAGATGGGAGACCCTGTTTCAAAATAAAAAATAAAAAGGGCTGGAGGATGTAGCTCATACGTAGAATGAACCTGGTTCAATCTCCAGTACCATAAATTAATAAATAAGTAAAATTTAGCAATGATAAGTGAAGCAAAAGTCTTTTGCAAAATCTCCTGAAAACTTTTTTTTTGGTTGTTATACTGGGGATTGAACCCAGAGACATTCTATCTTTGAGCTACACTCCCAGCCCAATTTTTTATTTCTTATTTGGAAACAGGGTCTTGTTAGGTTGAGAGTCTCACTACTTGCTGAGGCTGTCCTCAAACCTGCGGTCCTTCTGTCTCAGCCTCCCAAGTACCGGGATTACAAGCATGCACCACCACGCTCAGCTTCCTGAAAATTTTTTCATAATTAAATATGGTATACAATAGTCTAGTAATGCACAATATTTTAAGTCAAAACACTAAGGAGAATTCAGAATTAAGAGGAATTCCTCAACTTTTATATCCTGCTTCTTCTTTCTCTCTCTTCCCTCCTCTACTTGTCAGGAATGTCAAGCGTTCCCTTTCAGGTCAAAATCTGAACTAAGACCAAGTTATAATTTACCTGTTTCATATTCTGAAGTGGAGAAAGGTTAACCTGGATATCTTAGTTATTTTGTTTTGTTTAAATTTTAAACTAATACATTGTTTTCCTTCCAGCTCCTGATAAATCAAAGATTCAACAGAGGAGAAACTAAACAGCAGCAATTCTATTCTAGTAAAACTTTTTTAAACTTAACTCTAAAAAAACAACTTCAATATAATTTGCAATTATAAATTAAGGCTCTAAAGATTACTTTAAATTTTCCAAAAATGGAAAGCAACTACTATTCATTTAAAGTATAGTGTTTTCCAATATATCTATAAGAACAAGACTCAATTCATCACTTTGAGGGAGGTTTATTAATTTATTAAATATATTTATACCCTACCTTGTCTCAAAACAATTCAAGAGGAAATTCTCTTGTTCTTTTTCTCTCACATGCCTCTATTCCTCCCTTTTCACTTTGCAATATTGTCTCTCCTTATTCCTTCATATTTCCTCTTTGTTCTAGACGAGCCTTTACCTTTCTTTTTTTTTTTTGTGGTACTGGGGATTGAACTCAGGGGCATTCTACCTCCGAGCTACACCCCCAGCCCTATTTTTTATTCTTTATTTTGAAACCAGGTCTCACTAAGTTTTTGGAGTGACTCACTAGGTAGCTGAGGCTAGCTGCAAACCCGGATCCTCTGGTCTCAGCCTCCCGAATGCTGGGATTACAAGCGTGCGCCACCACGCCCGGCGAGCCTTTACCTTTCTACTTCCCTTGTAATAGTTCTTTTTTAAAAACTGAAAAAGCAAAGGAGTGACTTTCTTTGAGGAAATATCAAGCACTAGCAATATAGAAATGTTTAGGGAAATTCCGGAGCAAAGAATTACACTCCCTTATACATCTAGAATTGTTCACTTAAGAAAAAGCAATTCATAAAGCTAACTCTGACCTTTCTAAGTTACATTACACAGATATAATCCCATGAATGCACTACAGTGTACAGTGTATTTACAAGTATATCTAGATACTTTCATATCACAGAGAAGACATTCATATTGCCTAAATAAACTAACAAAATATTAAATTTAGGAAACGAACACAACCAGAATGTAATCATCAAACTATAAAAGGACATTTTTTCCACTTAATAAGAACATTTATACAGGATTTCTTAAAGTGAGTTCTCTCAGTACACTTAAAATAGGACTCAATTTACAAAAATGGCAAGCACAATTTTGCAAGGCCACATTTAATTACATAAATTGGGTAATTCCAAGGAGATTTTGTATGCATTCATGTTGTTTTCTCAAACTGCTCTTTTATATTCCATTATTCAGGCAAATTATATTCCCAGTGTAAGAACACAGAAGGTTTTCTTATTTTAGCCTCTAAAAGCTTTGTACATGGATATCACATGCTTATAAGAGTTTAATAAAAAACTGAAGACTGGTTTTATTAATCTCCTAAGTAGCATTCAGACTGATGAGTTTGTAGTAAAAATGAGTAGTCTTATACACTGTTGCAGGATAAAACACCAATTTGTATTAACCACATCATTCATGCCTTTTGGCCCAGGAGTACCATCTTTGTTCAAAAACGGGTATCTTAAATGTGAATAATTATGTATGAGATATTCAAAAAGTATTCATAATAGGAAATCATAAGAAGCACTGCATTGCCAAAAGGGAAGCGGTCAATATAACTGTGCAAATGAGGTAGGAATCAGGGAAGGGTTAAATGAGATCTGTGTGCATGTATGCCTCTACCAGCATGTACCTAACAAAGATGTATGATTACAATGCACCAATAAAATAAAATTGGTTGCAACAGTATAATAGGGAATGTACTTTGAACCAAAGAAAAAAGCATTCAGAAATAAACAATAGCTATGGTTCCCTTCCCCCTCCCCCCCAAAAAATAAAATTATCAATATATTTCTAGACTTAAGAAAGTACGGGAAATCTCTTAACAACCAACCCTTTTCTAAAGGAAGACAAATTTAAACATCAAAATTCTCTGAAACAAAAACTTACAAATATGGAAATCAAAAATTCAACAATTCAGTTAAAAACAGATTAGACACAGGTGAAGAGAACATTAATGGACTGGAAGGCAAAAAGAAATAAAAGGCAATGCAGATACATACAGACAAAGAAAAGGGGTGACAAAATTAGGAGGTCTAACATCTGCCTTATCAATTCCCTTTCTGAATAGAAGAGAGAAGTGTAAGAATCAAGAAGAGGTAGTATTTAAAGAGATCAGTGGGAAGCCGGGCGTGGTGGCGCACGCTTGTAATCCCAGCATTCGGGAGGCTGAGACCAGAGGATCCGGGTTCGCGGCCAGCCTCAGCTACCTAGTGAGGCAGTCTGCAACTTAGTGAGACTCAGTTTCAAAATAAAGAATAAAAAAATAGGGCTGGGGGTGTAGCTCGGAGGTAGAATGCCCCTGAGTTCAATCCCCAGTACTGCAAAAAAAAAAAAAAAAGAGATAGTGGCTGATATTTTTCAAATTTAACAAAAGTTATGTATCTATAGACACAGGAAGCATAGCTTATCAAAATCTGGATAAATAAAATCCACAGAAACATTTTGATAAGACTTCAATGACAAAGATCTTAAAGGCAATCAAAAAAACAGAAGAAACAAATTTTGACAGATAGTAGACTTTTCAATGGAAACATCAGAATATATCTTTAAGTAGTTAAGAGGGAATAACTATTGTGACCCCCAGAAAAGCTACTTTTGAAGTATGAGAACAAAATAGTAAAATTTTTAGGTTTAATTAACCCATTTACTCCAGGAGTTCTTCACTAAGAAAACTTATATTGTATGTACTTTAAGGAGAATAATGAACTAAAAAGGGTCTTGAGATGCAAACAGGTAAGCACAAAAACTGGTAAACACAATGCGCAAATCTAAACAAACATTGTCGGATTATAATAATATCTAATTTTTAGAGGGGAAAGAAAGGGACAAGTTTAACATTTTGCCAACAATAACACTCAAAGTATCCTCTATTTTTAAGGATTTTTGCATTATTAGAAGACTAAAATACTGATCAATCCTAGAATGTTAGCATAAATAGTTCAATTTTAGTGCAGACTAGAAAATATGAAAACTATAGCTTTCGAGCCAGGAGTGGTGGCACAGGACTGTAATCCCAGTACTTGGGAGGCTGAGACAGGAGGATTGCAGGTTCAAAGGTAGCTTCGGCAACTTAGTGTTTCAAAATAAAAAAAAATAAGCTGGGCATGGTGGCACACACTTGTAATCTCAATACTTGGGAGGCCGAGACAGTATCACAGGTTCGCAGCCAGCCTCAGCTACTTAGTGAGACCCTCCGTAACTTAGTGAGATCCTGTTTCAAAATAAAGAATAAAAAAAAATAGGGCTGAGGGTGTAGCTCAGAGGTAGAATACCCATGGGTTCAATCCCCAGTACTAACAAAAATATAAACAAATAAAATATAAGAAGGGCTTGGGATATAGCTCAGTGGCAGAGTGCCTCTGGGTTCAATCCCCAGTACCAAAACAAACAAAATAGTATAATGGAAAAATCAAAACAAAACAATCAAAAACTGTCAATTTTTAAATAAATTAAATATATCCTTGCCACATAACCTAGCAATCCCACTCTAAGGTATTTACTTTACTCAAGTGAAATTAAAATTAATATTTACCCAAAAACTTGTACAAACTTGGGAAAAACTTGTTATATTTATAACAGCCTTATTCACGTGCATCAAAAACTAGACACAACTTCAAACACGGAATGGGTAAATAAATGAAAAATGGTATATTACTCAGCTATAATGAGGCACAACTTATTGAGATGTAACAACTAAAGGTGATCACTCTAAGTGAAAGTAGGCCATCTGGAAAGGTTGATTCCATTCAGCGACAGTCAGTCTCACAAAGACAAAACCTAGAGTGCTGGAGAAGCATCGCTACCTGCCAAGAGTTGAGGAAAAACCAAAGCTAGGAAAAGTGTTTTCCAGAGTGATGGAATAGCTTCATGCTCTGATTATAGTGGTAGTTATAGGAATCTACACATAATTAAAATTCATAGAACTCTACACCAAAAAGCAATGTTTTTGTTTTGTTTTTTGTGGTACTGGGGATTGAATCCAGGGGCATTCTACCTCCATGCTACATTCCCAGCCCTATTTTTTACTTTAATTTTGAAACAGGGTCTTAACTAGGTTGATAAGAGTCTCAATACTTGCTGAGGCTGTTCTGGAACCTGCTATCCTCCTATCTCAGGGATTAAAAGCATGCACCACCACGCTTGGCAAAAAGTAATTTTAATGTATGTTAATTTAAGAAATGAAAAACTGAAGTCCTAATTCTATGTTACACAGCATCTATAGTAAGCACAATTTTTACACTAAAATAAAATTTTTCTCATTATCAGACCATTTTCTTTATCTACACCAAATTTGACCACTTAAATGAACAAAATCCTTAATGGACCACTACTGACTTTATTTTTAACATGTATTCCTGAAAGCCACTTTTCTCCATGGCTAGGCCTAGTCTAGCTACCATGAGAATTCAGTGTTTTCGCAACATTTTACTGTAATGATATTAGTCATAACTATTCAATGAAAGTGTTCAGCAAGTAAACCGCCACATTTTTACAGGGCCAGTGCTGAAGTACCACCCATTCCAAATCCTAAAACACACATTTTAAGTGCCCAGTTTTGTGCAAAAAAAAATTTTTGACTCATTTAATAACTGCAGCATTGATGTTTTGAAGGCATGTTTCCCAGTTAATTGTTCCAAGTTCTAAAGTAACCTACCAGTGCAGGCCAATATGTTTTGCAGGATAATTAAGTCATATGCAGATCCCTAGGAGTTTTAGTTTTAATGACCACCACCCAGGTATGACTGTAAGCAGATGGTGTGACTCATTCCATATGTCCACCAGTATGCTGCTCTTAACCATGCCTCAACAATCTTGCAAACAGCCATTTGTTCAATTCAAATAACAATCTGTGCTGGATGAATAAGAAGGCTTATTTAGTTAGTTTTATTAATTGTTTTTCTCCTGCTGAGGGAGAAGCTGGTTAAAATATTTTAACAGGCTGTGAAAATTTATGCGGTTACTAATACTACTCGCAAAAAGTAATAAAGCTAATTTGACATTTAGATCTATACTAATCTTATTTAGTAAAAATAGCATGTTTCATATAAAAACTGTACAATTAAAATATAGAATAGATAGAATATGCATAAGTTATCAAGATTGTACAAACTGCTGATGCACAATATATGTATTGGATTGTCCAAATTTTTCATCTATCCAGAACCCAACTTAAAACATTGAGAGATAATATATATAAAATTTTACATATTATATACATGTCAGACAATACATAGTATATATATGTATATATATACACACACATAAATATACAACACACATACTCACACATATGTAATGATATAAACCACAATTGTTATTTTGAGTTTTTTGGAAAGCCACAAATATGACACCATAAGTCATTTTAATTCTAAGAACAAGTATCTAAAAATGAGGGTCAAGTAATGATTTAAGCCTAATTAAGACATTCAAGGTGAGCCAGGTGTGGTGGTGCACACGTGTAATCCCAGTACTCGGGCGGTTAAGACGGGAGGATCTCAAGTTCACGCCAGCCTCAGCTACTTAGTGAGATCTCCTGCTTCAAAATAAAGAATAAAATATAGGGCTGGAGGTATAGCTCAGAGATTGCAGAATGCCCCTGGGTTCAATCCCCAGTACTGCAAAAATTAATTAATTAATTAATTAAATATATAAAAATAAGTGATGAATAAAACCTAAAAGTTTATTTACCACATTCCCAAAACCCCAATCAATGACAGCAAAAGAATAAAAAATATTAACCCACAAGAGACAGAGGGAGAGAAAACAAGGAAGGAGCCCAAAAGCATACTATAGTTCTCTAATAATAAAATTTCGAAGATAAAAAAAGTAAGTGTGACATGCTAGGTATAATGATGTGTATCTGGAGTCCCAACTACTCAGGAAACTGGGACTGGAGGATCACTTCAGCCCAGTTCAATGCCAGCAACAAGGTGAGATCCTGTCTCAAAAACACACCAAACAGCAAACAAAAATGAATATACCAGCAATAGCTGACTTTGTAGAGAAAAGCAAACAGAAGCTCCTGCAGAATGGGAAAAGCCAAATAAAAGCTTATTTCCACCATAGGTACCATGAAAAGATTCAATGAAGGAAAAAGACACTGGTGGGAGCTTAAGTGCAAAACCATTGAATTCCCAGTTCCTCAACAGCCACAAGCCTTACATTGCCCCCTTCCCCCAGGCCAGGTCCTAAGCAGAGTCTGAAGGAAAAGTTTAATTTGGACAGGTTATACCAAAGGCTCTGGACTCAAGCATCGCTGAGAACTGTTGTTAGATACCAGGCCAAATCTGAGACTCTACATACCAAATGACAGATCTTAATCCCAGTCACCTCCCTCAATTTGGCTCCCAGAACAGTGGAAGAGATGCTTTTTATTTCCCAAAAAGAGCAGATATCTCTGAATTAAAACAAAACAACAAAACCAAGAAACCAAAAGCCACAAGTTTCCAAACCAAGTACAAAAAAAAAAAA